>JAVXUP010004048.1:0-43510 GCA_033070095.1 Escallonia herrerae | reverse complement strand
ACTTGCCAAGTTAAGAAAGGATAAAAAACAAACCACATTTTTTTTTGGTTCCCATCGCCCCGAACTTCCATTTTAATGCTCAAGTCACCAATTGATGAGAAAACTTGGATGTATGCTCAACTTTGAGGGTAAAAAAGAGGATTTCACCTCCTTCCTTTAACCTAACTCACCCATTCCCCAAACCAGCTGCCGCCCCCTTCCCCCAACTCGGCGACCACCGCTTCTTCACCACCTCATTGCTGCTAACCTCTTTCCCAAAATCCAGCCACCCCGCTGCCGTTACCTCTGCAAAAAATCACCATCCACATGTGGGTTGAATTGTTGCAATGGCTAAATTTGGGATCTAGGGTCCGGTTTAGAGTTCGGGTTTGCTTTAGATTTTCATTGAGCAATTGGGCTGTTACCCAATGAAAAATCTCTTCTAGGATGGGATGATGGGTGGCAATGGCAGCAAGGGCAGGTGTCGGGATTTTATTAATGGTTGAATGGTGGTGGTTAATGTCGCGGAGGTTGGAGGTGAACCCTAGGCTTAGACATGAGTAGATAATGGGAAAGACGAAGATGCGGCTGCCATAAGTGTTTGACGTGGATGACGCGGTTGTCACGTGTTTTTGACTATGATGATATTGAACTGCTGCAAATTGTCAAACTTGCGCTTCAAGATTAATCACATATTCATAAAATTCGGTTTTACTGCATATTGTCGAATTTGCCGTTCAAGATCAACCGGATATTCATAAAATTCAATTTCTTTCTGCATTATGGTTTTGAGGGGGGGGGGGAGCTTGGGGTGTTTCGTGCAAATGGCTCCAAAGCATTGGATTTCACGAGTACGGTCGATGTTTATATGTACTAAATTTATGCTAAGAATTCGCACAAAAAGTGAAACAGATTCCACAGAAGAAATCAGAGGTCAGCCCACAAGAATGAGAATTGGGTGAAAATGTTGTTGCAGAAATTGGGCATAAATGAACGGGCGAGATTCAACTGTAGGAATGGAAAATCTGACCTTGCGAGTGGAAGAATTGGGAGAGTTGGGTGGAGACTCAACGGGATCCTCGGGATCTTCTTCTTCTTCTTCTTCTTCTTCTTCGCGGCATTGACTGAGCGGTACTGACGTGGATTCCTTTTCTTCCGCCATTCCTGGTGTACGGCGAGACTGGACTCGGAGTATCACGATTTGGTAGGGGTGACAAAAGAGAGACTAGTAGTCGGAGTAACCCAAACCATAATTTAATCATCATCGTATCGTATCCGAGGTCATTAACTAACTTGGAAATGAAGGAAAGGGAAACATGGACACGTACTGAAACCGACACTTGGCCAAATTTCTCATGTGTATGCGTTTCCTTGGATATTAAGTGTTCTTTTATTTTATTTATTATTATTATTATTATTAATTAATTAATTAATTTTGTAATACTCTTTCCGTCACAAATAAATTGACCATCGTCTCACAAAGTTGCTCACTTTCCGGTATAAGAAAGATTTTATAGGTAATTTTTATATATTTATCTTTTTATACTTTTTTATTTTATTTCTCTCGTCACATTTAAATCTCCATCAACTCATTTTCCCTCTACTGGTACATATTTAATACTCCAGGAACTTATTTTCTCTCTCTTGTTCCACTTTCTTCCCCTCCTCTCTCTAAAGAGTAGAATAAGAAACACACAATATATGACCTTGCCTCGAATCCGGTCCCTAAAAAGCACCCCATGCCACGAGTATGACCCAAATTCGCCGTACTTGTACCAACCGAAAGGGTGCTTCAGATTCGGGTTTTTTCAGAGGAGGACCTGCCTTTTCTTGCTTTCGCCAGCAAACAGGCGGAGATCCCCAAGATAAGTGGCATTTCTTTGGCCGAAAAATGGGGAGCTGGGGTTCTAGAAGAGGGATTGGATTGAAAGGGGCTTAGGGTTTCTTGAAGAACGGTGGAGTGGGAGGAAGGCTTTGTAGACAACATTTGAGAATTTGCTTGAGTCAACATTTTTGAGTGAACATGAAATGGAAAAGTGGATTAACGGTTGGATATGACATGACTCTAGCCCCAAGTTGATTCTCTGCATTTGCAGCGGCGCATGGGTGAGGAAGATGGGTGGCATTTCAAGAAATTATATTTGAAGTCATGGGCAATATAATAATTTTTTTCAAACCGTTATGTATTCTTGTATTCCGTTAGGTCAAATGATGTAAGTACCTATTTTCCAAACTTACGGACACGTGTAATTTTACATAAACCTCAGGGACATATGTGTAATTCACCCATCAATCAAGCCTAATGATGATTCGAATATGAGAAAGTGAACCCTTGCAAACATAGAATTGATCGATTTAATGCTGATTCAGATTTAAAAACAGCACCCCTTATCTTTAGCTGCACATCTAAATCTGAAGCCTTGATCTTGGCAATAAAATATGTCAAAACTCTAATAACCTTAATACGCAAAGGTTCTAGTTAGGGTTTAGACAACAACAATAATTTCTGGTTTTTTACTGTAAGCCCCGGTCAATGATGGAGAATATGCTCTTACCTCAAATCGATGACTAACCCTACGTTGTCTTTTCTAAAAGTTCTTTGGAGGCTGCTCAGAAGTTTGTCATACTTGTTGTGCTCCCAAGACAATAAACATCATTATACATGAAGTGTCAAAAAAACATATTTATATTTCAAAAATTATCAAAATGTCAAAAAATTTATTACGTCCAAAATCATCTAAATTTTTTTAAGTGGGTCAAACAAAAGCCCAAATTTAAATCATGTCATCTAATTTCAAAAGTTTAGCCCACTTTCTGAAAAGAAAAATTATGAATTACTTCTTATGCCCAAGCTCTAAAGGCAAAATTAGAATGCCCTTAATGACAAACGCTTGGTAAAATGCTTGAAATCGAATTTAACGCATTTAATTATGTGGGGTCTGATAGAGATGATCGGACGTAAAGGCATTAATGTCATTTAACATGCCAACAAACAAATTAATTATCCAAAATTTGCCAATTGCCCTTAAATTTTCTAAATTGATGGGGTGGGGGGGGGGGAGCACAACTGTTCAAACAGTAACTAAGAGCCACAAACTAAAACCGAACAATTGAGGGGGATTAAATGTAATTTCCCTTGATTCTATAGTCTGAGAAGAGGTGGGGGAAGGGGTAGGAGATATAGTAGTAAATAATGTTTGAAGATTTTTTGTTTATTTTACTATTGTCAAATGTCATCTAAAATAAAGTGGCGTGGACCTTGGTCAAGCGAGGACTAGGTTCCTGTGTTGTACACAGGAATGCCAATATGGGGTGCACTTGCCCTACCTCAAAGCAAGTCACCCATCCCCATTTGTCTCATCTTTGATTTAATATGCCCTACCCGAGCCAGCCCGATCCTATTAGATCCAACCCGCCCAATTTAACCCCATTTATACGGGTCAACCCATCTAGCTTCAATTTTTTTACAAAAAAGTTATTTTCTTTATTCTAGTTGGCGGTGGGTAGAGGTGGATGACGGCTAAGGGCAGTGGCCAAAGGCCACAGTGTTGGCTACTTGAGTTGGACGACAACGGTGGGCAGCCAATGAGGCAACAACTGTTGGGTGGAATGATCGCGGCTGGCGACTGAGGCTACAAGAATTTTTCCAGTTGTGGTCAGCAGTGGCAGCTGCTAAAGCTTGCCAATAAAGGACAGCAATTAGTGGTGGGAGGCGACAAGCAATGGTGGCTGGCAACTGTAGGCTTGTATTTGTGTATGTTGGGGGTAGGGGGTATGTGATAAAGAAAGAGAGAGAGAGAAAAAAAAATTATGTACGTGGATAAATTTTGAAAACATATTTGGGTTAAATTGGGGCAGGGAAAACCCAAAAAGCCCAATTGGTTCGATCCCCCATTTCCCCCATATCCATTTAGGGCTTTCTGAAATAAGTATTGTGCGGGGTGGGGCGGTCAGGAGATGTTGTCCATCATGTCTCCTGTAGTTGAAAAATGTCGATAAATGCATTTTAGCAATTAAAATTTGTCACTATAAAAGTTAAAATTTATGAATGAATAAACTATAATGTCCAACTATCAAAAACCTAAAAATGCTCAAATACCTTGAGAAAACTTCAATCCGTACTACAATTCTACCTTGTAAAAAAGGCCAAAGTTCTTGTCATTGTATGCATGTTGCAGTTGTTAATGATGGTAAAGGAGAAGTTACTATTGTGGTTGGATAGTACACAATTTTAAGGCGAATGTGAAGAAGGTGGGGTGCGGAAGTTAAAACTTTAAGGTGAATTTCTCAGTCTTTTTGCTACCTATAAAAGTGTGGATTAGTGTAAATTATTTTTTTGGACAAAAATACTCTCATATGTGAATCACTCAATTACCATTCAAATAAAATTAACATACCTAATGTTTAAATTTTTCTAACAACTCCACCTTTTTCACTTTCATAAAAGCCACAATTAATACGTGGATGTATCTTCCATTCTTCATAACATTTATTTTTAGTAGATAGATGCATTTTTATTGTTATTTACAAGTTGATGCTTGGTATAGATTAGGGTATAAAAGACCTTGATGACTATAACATCTTATATAATATTGTCAGTAAATTTCTTTTTTTTAATGACCATTAGTTGATAATAGTTTTTACTTATGATAGATGTATTCCACTCTCATATTGCCTTAACAGATAATTGATTTTTCCTTGTATGTTGGCAATAAAAATCTGGAAATACAGTACAACCAAAAATGAAAGATAAGGTGAAAAGTTTCATATGCTTAATCTTTTTTGCTTTTTTGCGTTTGACTTTAAGACCTGATATTCTGTGTGTGCGTGCTCGTGTGCGCGCGCCCTTGCTTGCATATGTGTGTCTAATGGATATGTGTAATTTATTTCTTGGGCATAAATGCCCTTGTACACTTTTGCATATTACATCAATGTCTTTCAAATGTTACCATGATCATAACTGCAGACCTATCTCAAACACCTATCATGTTCCTTCTTATTATAAAACAACTCCACTTTCATACATCTCCTACAATAAAATTGTTGTGACTCTTGTCTTCACTACATCAAGTGGTCAGATAATTAACCTTTGAGCGTGTTATCCAAAGTTTGTTCTGAGGTAACTTAATTATATGTTTTCGCCCTTGATTGCTTAACATAATAAATGCTAATATCCTCTTTACATACATAAGTCCAAACGAGTTTTGATTTGGGAGTTTATTTAGGTTTGGGATCTCTAGAGGTAAGCTCCCTAACCTCTTCTATTCTAATAAACTTCGACTTTTTTTAGGACGAGACATGATAATTATAGGGTTTATCATAGGTGTCAACTTCCAATGTACATCATTGTATTATCAGCACCAAGACTGTATTAGTAATTTACCGGTAATAAATATCCTATATGCTAGGAGCTAAACCTTTACTTTTCAGGATGGGATATTTTATTTGATGTTTAATAAGAGCCAAACAATATGATTGACAGGGATTATGTTTAATAACTTTGAAAACATCCTATGTACTATACGTGAAGAGCTTTAAAATATGGAGGGAACAACCCCTAGCTCCTCCAAAGCAAATTTATTAGGATAATATTCAAAGTTGTTAACCAGTGAAACTTTCCTTGATGATGTGTACGGTTTAAGTCTTCTATTCTTGCATCTAATAACATCACTTTCCCTTTTCTACGAATTATGCCTTAGAGGCTTAATCAAAGAGAAAAGTGAAGGAATATCACTGCTAAGAGCTAAAAATGGATTAGATAAGATTCAAGTATTTATGAATCAAAAAAATAAAAAAAACCTATTCATAGCCACCCAAAATTTGCCATGACCACCCAAAATAGCCTAAAAGTTATGGTTTTAGTCATTTGCTGCTGAAAACAACGTGCTTGAGGTCCTGTCCAAATAATTCTTCTTGCCTATTAGATTGAACATGCTTTCTGAAACTTGAATGTGCATGCATGATCTCTATGGTGTTGTCCAAAAGCAAAGGACATTACTGTTTGATAAATCTGATACATTAATAATCCTCCATACTAATCTTTTGATTCTAAAGTCTCGTCAGGTATCCACTTGGATTTTCTTTTTCTACCATTTATTTCTAATTTGATGAGGGATAACTTGCCAATTTACAAATAAGACTTGCAAATTATTAGGATAAAACACACTCAACTGTGGAGAAACATACTTGCATATATGATACGCGTTGTAGTCGGTCCATGTCTGTTAAGTACTTATTTAAGTACGTTCACGAGACAGACAAAAGGGAGATCAACTTGTTGAAGATACTGAAGTTAAGAAAACAACCTAAAACGAAAAGTTAACGAGACAAAATAGCATGTACATATTTACATTAACTAAGCTGAAGGTATGAGTGTTTTTAATTATAACAAATGTTTTTTTTTCTCCACTTATAGAACTTTTTTCTTTATGTATGTGATTGTTAAATGTTTGTCAATACAAATGGACATCAAAAAGGCCGAAAGTATATACCATCTAGCCTAAGTTCGCGTTCGACACATAAAGAAAAAATGGAACACTTAGTACTAACAACGCGTCCGATACACTAGTTACATTGGTGCTGTAGGAGTGTAAATATCTCTATCTCTAATATAGATGGAACATTTTTCTATTGACAGATAAAACAAGGGAGGGATTACTGAAAAAGTTTGGCCACTAGGCTTATAAAGAGAAATTTTAGCACTTGATATCAGAAGGTTGTTGTTTCATGGCTTGCTAAATGTTATATATGTAGCATTAAAAAGGTAATTGCCCATGCTAATTCCATATAAAATGCATTCCGCGAGCAAAATATACTGACTTGAGTCTATATTTCTCGTCAGTTGCTTAACAACCAAAATGTTTGTAGCGAACCGCCTCGGAGAAAATCCCCCGGAAGGAATTTCGGGAGTTACCATATTATTCAATTAAAAACAAGAGAAAATAAGAAAAATCGAAAATGACTCTAAGGTTTTCAAAGGACAACTGATCTATTGAAAATAAAGAAATGGGTTCAGGGATTAAGTTATACGACAGGAAGGTGATAGGCACCCGCCATACCCTTTCGATCTCTACTTCATTTCTATTGTTTTTGGCATTTTTTTTAACACATAATCACATACATATGCATAAAATAAACCCTAAATTTACTCTTACTTTATTGGCTTGAACTCGACATCGAGGTCGAATGGCATACGTATTCGGTCGCACAATCTAGAATCAAAACCATCGTAATTCGACTCTGATCCTATGGGAGGCGACCTACACTTTGGTTTTACTCTCAAACTAAGAAATGAAAATACACTTATTTTTTACTTTTATACTAGAAATGAAATGTGATCACGGGAAATGGGAATAATTTGAGACTGCTAAATTAAACTAGAAAACCGTAAAATACATCTCCCAAGCTTGCTTGTCTAAAGGACTTAGGAAGGCTATGTGATGGATCTACAATGCAAGAGACTAGAGACTCTTTTATAGTAAAATACAAAATCTAGTTTCTCTTAAGAGATGATACACCACTTCCAGGAGAAATGGTACAAAAGCTCTAGGGAAAAAAAAGCTGGATCCTTGAAAGTATAGGCCAAGGCCCTATTTATAGAGTTTTAATACGCCAAAATGATAAAGATGGCCATATCAATTTGCAATTTGATGATAAGACAGAATATTTGACAAAAATTATAGATTGATAAAAGTTAACTAACAGGCTGGTTTGTCAAAAATGGGTCGGTTCATCTCATAAATTTATAATATGTTCTTCCAAATTTCAAGACATTATATGACCGTAATTCGGTAATTATCTATGATTTTGTAGATGGGACGTACCAATTCGATAATTATCTTCATATTTTACATAAATCATTGATTTAATCTCTTACATCAAGAATAAATCACAAACAATTTCTTAAATCATTTAGACAAATCACAATCTACGCAATGGACTGGACTGAGCCCGCTTACTGACTGGACAACTGGATTGGATTAAACACTTGGGCTGGACCAGACACCTAGACTAGATTCTAGGAATGGACTAGACCAAATTAATTAGAATATATTGTCAAGTTTAGCCTTTAATAATAAATTCTAGGGATAATATCACTTATATCCCTCAGTTTAGGGGTAAATTACAGTCAAAGACGTAAGTTTTAAAATTTTGCACTCATATCCAAAATGTGAAAATGTAGTATCACATATGACCATCGTTAGGGTTCTATGACCATATCTAACGTTTTTTGTTGATGTGGTAATATCGCATTTTAAAAATAGCAATACTACCCCTAATACATATGTTATACATCTCCTCTTTCTGTCGTTTTGATTAGAAATACATAATTCTATTTTTTTTTCTTTTTTCCCACTCCCTTCTAACCCTAATCAACCCATTCTCTCTTTCTCACATATCAGACTCGACCCCATAGTCGGCCTCCATCACCGGCTAGCTTCCACCGCCGATGACCCTACATTTGCACCATAGCCATATCACACACAACCACGTCCTCACTCTAATATATCATACTTAGCCATATCACAGGCCTTTGTCGGCGGCCAGCTTCCATAGCCGGCCAGTCTTCCTAATCTCATCAGATCTGACCTCTGGCCTACCACATCCACCTTCGTTTAGCCTCTGACCTACACCTCAACCAAGCCCTCCACCTTCCAGAAACTCACCACTGCCACTACCACTACCCCAATCACCATCCTCGACACCCATCACAGCCATCCCACACACCAGAAAACTAACCCACCACCACCACAAATCCCATTGACCCATCACTACCATAAATCCCATCGCCCAACCCGCGACTATTCCTCATCAACTATGCTGCCATTGTCATAGACTCACAAAATGGCACCAACTCCAACCTGAGTTTTTGGTTTTTGCAAGCAGAACTGATTTTTCTTGTGACTTTGATGCTTCTAATTGGACTTGAGTTTGATGCTTATGTTTTTGTTGGTGCTGTTAGTTAAAAAGTATGAAAATTATGGTGACATTTGATTTTCACGGTGTGGCGGTCAGAATACAAAGAGGCAATTTAGGCGAAAAGTAGAAACAGAAAACTAGGAGTGGTGAGGATGGTGGCAATCATGTCAAAGGATCAAAAGCTCAGACCTAAGGGCAATCATGTCATTTTACACAAAATTTTAACACCCTTTGTATTCTGTCTGGTCAAAGGACAAAAGTGATATAAACGCTAACTTGTGTCCTCCTCGTCTGTAATTTATGCCTATACTCAGGGATATAAGTGATATTATCCCTAAATTCTACTTAATAATGAAGCCTAATATTATTTAATTAAAGGCAACTACAAAAATGGGGTGTCTATAGAGCTCTTCGGTGAGGTATCTCGCATGTGGGCAAACATTTCTAGAAAACCACATATTTCTGTAGTAAAAGACAGAAAATAACACAAGACTCTGAACAGACTCGTGGACCATGACATAGATATGAGGTCAAAAAAGATAGGGACATTGTTTTAAGCTGGAGCCAACAGTAACAACGATTGATCGTCGAATAATATCAAAAGGGAAAGTGAAGTCGAACCTTGCCTAGATCTAGATCCAATAGTAACATCGATTGTTTGCCAGTCAAGGGGCGCGTCCTTAGAAGCCGGAGCCAAGAGTAACAATAATTTGTCGTCTAAGGACACTGAAAAGTCATGTCTAAGAGTCAGAGCCAACGCTAAAAGAATTCGTCACCTAAACACGAAAGTACATCTAGAAACTAGAGCCTACGGTAACAACAATTAGTCATCCAAATGCCCCAAAGGCTTATGACTAAGAGCCAAAGCCAATAGTAATGATAATTAGTCACTTAGCCATAAGGACATACCCCGGAAAGCTAGAGCCAATATTAAAAATTGTCGGTCGTCTAGGAACGGATGAATGAAATTTTGTCTGTTGCCAAAGCCATCAAATTGAATTGAATCGTTAATAGACAAAAAGCATAGCTAGAGACACTTAATCGGTTTAAATCATTAACAGACAAACCCATATCTAGATGTTAAAGACACCAAATCAATTTGAATGGTCATCTATATATGTAAAAGAAATAATAACTCTTCCCATTGCCAGAGCCACCAAATTGATATGAGTGGTCGTTTAGATATACAAAAAGAAATCTTGCATATTGCCAGAGCCACCAAAATGATTTAAGTGGTCGATAGAAAAGATGATGGTATTGCTATATGCCAGAGCCACCAAATTGATATGAATGACATCTAGCAATCCAAGAATAACTTTTACTGTTGTCGGAGCCACCAAATCAATTGAGTGGTCAACGGACAAAGTAGAGGCTTCAATTGAGTTGGTCGCTTAGTCAAAACTAGAATTATATCTAAGAGCCGAAGCCAATAACCCGTCCAAGAGGTTGGTCGCTTAGTCAAAACTGGAATTATATCTAAGAGCCGAAGCCAACAATGCATTAAAACGATTGGTCACTTAGATACAAGAAAAAGTGAACTTAAGAGCCGGAGCCAACAAGGGTTGAAAAGGTTGGTCGTTGAGGAAAACTGTAATATATCCAAGAGCCAGAACCAACAACATGTCAAAGTGGTTCATCCCTTGGATATAAGGAAATTCTAGAGATATCACTCAAAGTCAGAGCCAACAATGTCCATAGTTGGTCGTTGAGTGCCGAATATATCAACTCACTTGATATGAAGAAAATGTTAGTTATGGTAATATAACAGATGTTGCACTGGCCTTATACCACACAAGAATCGCTAAACAAAGCAACAAATTTGAGTAACAATTAGAGGATACAAGACAAACGTGCACATCAAGCATGCAAGCACACAAATACTTGATAACCACGCTTTAGGTGAATAAGCTGAGTATCATACAAAAAATTCACATGCATGCAAGCTTATGAAAAAAGGCGGGATTACAAGAACGCAAGGCACATAAACATACAAGCACACAAAGACCTATGCAATAATTTCACACGAGCACGCCAAGCACATAAACATACAAGCACACAAAGGCATGTGCAATGATTTCACACAAGCAAGCAATGAAGGTTTTCTTTATTTTTTTTAAGAGCAAAAATGGTCGGTTGAATAGATAAGGCGAATAGATTGTTTCTGAATATGTTTATTTGTTCCTCCTATGTAAAGCGGTTTTTGATTTGGGCAACCTTTTTTTCTCCTTCTCATGATAAAGGCCGGCATTGATTTCAGGTCTCTGCTGGTAATGTCTAAATTGGAATTATACAGATACTGGTTTACAAATTTTCTCACCGAACTCAGGCTTCGTTCAAGGTGAGGAACCAATAAGAGGTTGTCTAGTTCTTTTATGCCTTTCTTCTTGAGGTTGTTTATTTCCTCGACTATTCGGGACAACTGATATGCTAGGGCTGTGAAAACCAGTCTGAAAATCCTTCTGCAAATCACTAATGATACAGACCAAATCTACGATCTATGGATATTCCTCAGCCATTGGGGTTCGTGTGAGCTACCCGGATGGGTCTTGATACCAACCACACTTAGCGTTAACTATATAGAGAAATTTTTTAAAAATTTAGTCACACCGACCAAATAGATCAAATTGGTCGGCTCAATCCCCATGGGGGATGCGAGATTTTGGCCGATAGGTCTTTTTGGTCAACAGTGTCACTTTTGGATTTCAAAAATTTGATGGAAGAGGCTGACTAACCATCCCTTATCTGATGTGAAAAACCTAGCAGTTGGTCAGTAGGGTTAGGTTTTATTTTGGATGGAGTTTTTGGGACTGAAAGGATCTTACTAACCGTTTTGTCACTCTGTGACTTGACCGACCTGTTGGTCAGTAAGGTTAGGGTTTCTTTTAGATGAAATATTTACACAAGAAGGATCTGATTAACCATCCGGTCATGCAAGGTGATGAATCGGCAGGTTGATCAGTTGGGTTAGTGTTGGTATTTGTAAATTTTCTCGAACATGAGGAATCTGACTAACCGTCTGGTTGGTCATGAAGGTTAGGGTTTGTTTCAAAAAAATTTCTAGTCAGGAAAGGGCTAACTAATCATCCGATCACTAAGTTAATTAACCAGCCGGTTGGTCAGTAGGTTAAGGTTTGGGTATAAGCCTGCCTGTTTCAAATTTTTTGAATAATGCACTTACTAACTACCGTTTGATAGGAGCCCAAAAAACTGGCCAGTTAGTCATATTCTTCCCTCTTTTGTGAGATTACCAGTTAGCTTACAGTTTACTGGCTGGTTCCCTGCCTATATGCCATAAGCCAATACAGGTTCTCCTAAAAAAGGGCAAACCACTAAATGGTCCAGTTGTGTTGTTCTTGTCCAGGGTAAGATCGCTCATTCGTCTTTGATTGTACCATGTACCTCCCGCACATAACTCAGGTAGTTAATAATGGGCAATCACAGGTACGTGTACAAGCCATTTAACATACCAAGAAACTAGTAGGTCCCTTTAGTACAAGGCCTTGGAGCTGAGCATACAGTCCAAAGTTCGCCTCGTAACCAAGAGGTTCAGGTTTCAATCCTTGCCCTCGAGTGGGTGTGTTAGGGACAAACATGGCGTATGTGAGGCATAGAAATAAAGGCACAAGCACCATAGTTATAGCACATTGTACATGTTTTACGATACAAAAAAAATATTAAAAGGCCAAAAAGCAATAAATTTTTTAAGTCTAGTCCTCTTAGTATTTTAGTCCACAGCGGAGTCGCAACTGTAGCGAATCGCCTATGAAAAATCCCTTAAAGGAATTTTTGGGATTTGCCATCTTATTTGATATAAAGGGATAATTACAGCAATATTCCTGAGCTTAGGGTGAAAATACAGTCAAAGACAAAAAGTTTCAAAAGGTTACAGCCGTATCCTTTCATCATTACTCCGTTAAAAATATATAGGGTTACACCTATGTCCCTAAGGTTTGAGTGAAATTACACGCATGGCCATAAGTTTGGAAAATAGGCACTTATGTCCTTTGACCTAACGGAATACCCAAGTACATAATGGAATGGTCAAAATGACCATATTGTCCATGACTTAAAAGGTAAATTCTTTACCATGCCATTCCTTATATCTCCCTAATTATCAAATTAAGGTTCCAAAAAGAATTGAAACCCTAGTATTCAAATTAAAGTTTCAAGTAATTCCTTTATCTCCCTAATTTTCAAATTAGGATTTCAATTATTTTTTATTTAAAACCCTAATTTTCAAATTAGGGTTTCAAGTCATTCCTTTATCTCCTTAATTTTCAAATTAGAGTTTCAATTCTTTTTCAATTCCAACATGTATTATCCAACTTTTCAAGAAATCAAAAGGCATTGGGGTAGGGGAAGGAGGGGGACGACGGGGTGGGGTGGGGTGGGGTGGGGGAAGGGAAAAAGACTACGGGGGGTGGGGTGGAGGAAGGTTGCGCGAGGGTAGGGGAAAGGCGAAGGCAGCGGGGCGGGGATAATGGGGTAGGGTGGGGGAAGGGGATAGGGAAGGCGGCTGGGTAAGGGAAGAGAGGGTAGGGGACAATGGGGTGGGGTGAGGGGAAATAGAAGCGGAAGGGAGGGCAGGGGACGACGGAGTGGGGTGGAGCGAATGTGAAGACATCGGGTTAGGGGAAAGAATGGGGATAACAGTGGGGGGTGGGGGAGCAGCAGCGTGATGGTGGGCGGTGGGAGTAGCGGGCGTGGTGGTCAGTGGTGGGGGCATCGACGTGGTGGTATAGTGGGGGCAGCGGCATGGTGGTGGGCGGTGGGGGCAACGGCTTGATGGTGGGACGGTGGGCATAGCAACTTGGTGGTGAAACAGTGGGGGCTGTCGCATGGTGGCCGAAGAATTCACCTATGTCTAATGGAAAAAGAGAGAGATAAGGGAAAAAGAGAAAAGGCTCTTGAAAGAGAAAAGGGAAGAGAGAGAAGAGAGGTAATAGTAATCTACGGGTAGGAATACGTATCAATGAGATCACAAAAAATACACTTTTTACAGATACTTGACAGATGGACACAAGTGTTATCTTTTTAACGTTTGTGGTCACAGTCTGTTTTTTTTTTAAATTAGTGTCGTTGACTGTAATTTTACCCTAACATCAGGAAAATGGGTGTAATTAATCCAAATACATGCCTTTTTTCTTATGTCGTCACTACATATTTTTTATATATCAACACTGCCCTCATTTTGTATATACAAAGTATAAACCATATAAAAACTTATTCATTTACCAACCCAGTCGCCTCTCCCTATTTCCCCTTACCACGTCGTGCACCGCCTTCGCAGATGGGTTGTAATCAAACTTTCATTACTCATGAAGCTCCCTAATGAAGTCACCACCGACACTTGCTCCGCCACTCTCTACCTCAATCACCACGGTTGCACAACCTCCCAACTCGTCTACCCAGACTGGCTCGACTCTTCCCCATGCTCTCAAACCACCGATACATGGCACGATTCAAATCACCTCCCTCTATTTCCTTTCTCTGTTTTCTCAAAAGCAAGGGTGGGGGCAGCGATGGGTAGGAGGAGGATGGGGACATCAGTGCCAGGGTGGGGGCAACAGTGACGGGTATGTGTGTATGTGTGGATTGTTTCTGTGTGTGATGGTGGTGCAATGGGGTCATGCATATTTGTGTGTGTAGACTCTATGTGTGTGCGCGCGCGCGCATGCGATATGGTGGAAAAGAGAGGGGGCAACAGCGTGGCAGATGGAAGAGGGAGGGAGCGACGACATGTGGAATGGGGGAAGATGGAGGGGCAGCAGCGTGGTGGGGGGAAGAGGGAAGGAGACTGCATCGAGGTGGGGGAATGAGGAGGTGGCATCGGGGTGGGGTGGAGTAAGAGGGCATCGGCTGTTAGAAAATTAGGGTTTTATTTGGAGAGAGAGAATAAAGGTTTGAAACCTTAGTTTGGGAATTAGGGTTTCAACCCCTAATTTTCCAACTTAGGTTTCAAATCTTTATACAGTGGACATTTTGGTCATTTTACCCAAACCGTTATGTATTTTTTGTTTTTTTTAAGTCAAAGAACATAAGTTTTATTTGTACAAGCTAATAGACACACGTGTAGTTTTACCCTAACCTCTAGGACATTGTTGTAATTATCTCTAATTCAAAAATAGGAAAATGAGAAAAACCTAAAAAGTAACTCTAAAAGTGTCCAAAACACAACTAATCTATCAAAAACAAAGAAATGGACTCGGGGACTAAGTTATATGGTGAGAAGGTGTTAGGCACGCGCCATACCCTTTCAGTCTCTACTTTATTTCTATTGGTTTTTGGCCTTTTTAACACGTAACACATAAATATGCACAAAACAAGCCCTAAGTCTATTTTTTAGCTTGTTTGCTTAAACACGACATCGGGAGCCGAATGGCCAACGGATTCAGTCGGACAAACTGGAATCAAAATCATAGTAGTTCAACTCTGTCTTACGGGAGGCAACATACGCTTCAATCTTAGACCTAGACTAAGAAATAAACAAGACTCTTTTTATGATTTTTGAAATGAAAAGCAATCACGGGAAATGGGAGACAATTCTAAGCTGATAAGCTAAACTAAAAAGCTATTAAAATTTATTTCGCGAACTTGCTTGTCTACACTAATCAGGAATGTTCTCTCAAAGATCCACAACGCAAGAGATTGAAAAGCTTTTCTAAGGTGAATAAAAAGGGCAAATCTCTCTTAAGAGAAGATACACCACTTCAAAAAAATGATATAAAAGCTATAGGGAGAAAAAGTTGGATTCTTATGAAGACCCCTTAAAATGAAGGCCATGAGTCCTATTTATAGAGTTCTAGATGCTAGAAATGATAAGGATGACTATGTCAAACTGCAATCTGGATATAAGTCAGAGTATTTGATGAAAATCGCATATTGATAAAAGTCAACGAACTTGCCGGTTTGTAAAAAATTGGTTGGTTCATCCAATAATTTTATAATAGTTTTTTTCAAATTTTGAGATATTATCTGACCTTCGGTAATTATCTCTGATTTTGTAGATAGGATGTACCAAATTCGGCATTTCTCTTCATAAATCATATAAATCAATGACTTAATCCCTTGCATCAAAGATAAGTCACAAAATAATTTCTTAAATTATCTAGACAAAACACAATTTAGACATAGACTTAACTGACATAATTGGACCAGACTGAGCCCGTTACTTGACTAAACAATTAGACTTATGACCTTGACAACTGAACTAAGCACTTAGACTGGACATGACCAAATTATACTAATTAAGTTATATTACTAGGTCTAAGCTTAATAACAAACTCTAATTAATAATGAATCCAAATACTTATCTTAATTATTAGTGACTACAAAAATGGGGAGTCTAACATAGTATTTCTTTAGTCGGTCTAGGTTGACCAACTGTGATAACTCGATTCCATCTAGATCGACTAACAAAGCTGCACCTCCTGTCATGATTTGCTTGACCATATAGGGACTTGAGCAGTTGGGTTTGAACTTTTCTCGTGACTTCCAAGTTTGTTCGATATTCTCCTTCAATACAAAATCTCCTTCTTTCAAGCCACGTCCCTTTACTCGTTTGTTGAACGCTCGGGCAATCAACTTCTGGTAACCCTAACTGTGATAGAGAGCTTTTAACTTCTTCTCATCTCTTAATGTTAACTCTTCAATGCATTGTCATACACAATCTTCCTTGGCTACCTGATTCTCCAATAGTATCCTAACAGATGCTAATTCCAATTCCACCGGGAGGACCGCATTCATACCTTAAAGTAAAAAGCACAAGGTAGCCCAATTGATGTTCTCACTGATGTCCTATAGCCTCAGAGAGCATAGGGAAGCTTATCTGGTCACCTCTGATAAGAATCCATTATTTTATCAGCATGTTCTTATTGGCGGGTTCTAAAGCCCCATAGGTTTGAGGATGGTAGAGTAAGGTACGATGCTGGATTATACCATATTCTTCAGCTAAATCTATAACTTCTCCTTCAAAATGCAAATTGTTGCCCGAAATCAATTTTGGAGGCACTCCATGTCGACAAATAATGTTGGCCCAGATGAACCGAGCCACTTTCTTGGTATTGAGGACGACGTAAGAAGCGGCCTCCACCCACTTGGTAAAGTAACCTATGGTTACCAATATAAACTCGTGTCCACTAGAAGCCTTAGAATTGATCTTTTCTACCACATTTATTCCCCTAATAAAAAAGGGCCATGGAGATGTCATGTTTATAACTCCCTGGGGGGAGGTGTTTTAAATTGGCCTAACTTGGCATTTATGGGACCTCTTAAATGTTTGATACAATTCCGTTCTACCGTACTCCAGTAATATCCCTGTCGAAGAACCTTTTTTGCTAACATGCGGCCGTTCATGTGTGGTCAACATTCTCCTGAGTATGTATCTTCCATTATCTGATGGCCTTCTCTCTTTGTAAAGCATAGTAAATGACTCCATTGTAGTGTCACTTATACAAGCTTCGATCACACATGATAAAACTGTATTCCTATTTCCCAAAGATACACAATCTTCCACGGAGGATCCATCGGGATATTTAATGTTCCTGATAAGGTTATGGACATTGGTATACCAAGGTTCTGTTATCTTAACTTCTTCTATAGGTGCAATATGAAGCAATAAGCTGACCGGTCTCTTTTATGAATCACAAACAGCTCTACCTCCTATCTTTTGGGTATCTCCACCATCGACGTGAGTGTCGCCAAAGCATTGACAAAGTTGTTCTTAAGTCAACAGGTAATAGAACTATACATTCTCGAAATGGTCCACAATCATCTTTGGGCGTGGTATGCTTGTAGACATTCATCTATAATCCTCCATATTCCTTGTATCTGGTATATGATCAAGGCTCATTCACTGTATACTGTTATTTCTCGAACTCTTAGGCTCAGTACTATGTCTAACCCGATGATACATGCTTCGTACTTAGCGGTGTTATTAGCACTGTCGAAGGTCAACTTGATTATTACGGGTAGTGGCAACATCTGGTGAGATTAATAGCATTCATACTCTGAATCTTTTACTATTAGCTACTTCGTCAAAATATAACTGCCACCTAGTCTCTGATTCCATAACTTCCTCGTCCGGGATTTTTAGATCACGTAGGAATCAAAAGAAGTAACATTTTTTTTGTTTGATGTACCATCAACATTAAAACTATTGTTTATCTTTGCTTAAAATTTCCTTGCATTCTTGAGCGTCTATGTTAGTTTAGAAGTATTCCACGAGCTAAGGATGGAACTACCCTTATAAAAGGGTTGATTTGTTTATTCTTTGATCCTATTCTCTTGATGGAATGCTTTTGTCTCGTGACATACTAGCTAGTTATAACTTAACGGATATTTTACTTTATCAAGTTAAAATACATATGAACAAAGTCTACTTTCCATCTACTAAATTCGTTGTTGTTTGTCAAGTTATTTATGTAAGTCTAGTCATCCTCTTGTGGGATCACTTTCAGTAGATTTAGATTTGGATTTGGTAAGCATAAATGGCTCTATCTTTCAAATGGTTCATCGTCCAGCCTATTGTGTTTTCCATCCTCCAATTGTTCATACTACTTGGTTATATACATGCATTATAACGTGCACACTAATGGTTCATATAAAACCACGAAGAAATGTGAACGATGTATAAGTGAATGGAGAAACTTCGAGTAATAATATTTTTTTTAAGTAATTATCTATTGTTACCATTTTGTGTCATTAAAAAAGACATATTTGCACCAAAAACATTATACAAACCAACTTCGACTCTCGAGACTCTTTTCTTATACTATTTTGTTTGTACCTTTCTTGCAAACTTTAAACGTTAGACGTTATTTGAATCACATGTCAAGATTTTCCTTAGAAGATCAAAAGTGTGACAAAACTTTTTGCTTCAAGGTTCCAAACCACTCTTCTGTTAGCAGTAAATAGTTTTACTAATAATTTCGAAAACCAACTCTTTCCTTTTTAGCCTATCCTTTTTTGGAAGGTGGATAATAAGACAAGGCAGCAATTATCCATTTTTGTTCTAAGCCTAAAAAACAACAACCGTTACAACCGAGTTGATGGTCCATTATTATTGATTATTCTTGATATAGCTAAAAATACGCCTCCAATCTACAGACGACACGTGGCAGTTATGACACGTAGTCCAAACTAACTTATTGTTGATTAGGCACTTGCCATATCAGTCACCAAGCAGAATCCTAAAAGGACTCTAACCCTCTCAGCTAAGGTTGATATGTGATCCTTTAGGATCCTAATACGATCCTGATTGGAGTTGTGCAAAACCTGATTCTACTTGGGTTTTCCTCCCTACTACTATATAAAGGGGTCCAACCCCTCAGATATGGACACACACAATTACACATTGTGTCTTACTGCTTCTTCAGAGTTCTACATTGTTAGTCATCTCTGACTTAAGCATCGGAGCGTTTTCCCGCCGGAACCCCACTCGGCGATCACTCCGTATTCTCTTTTGCAGGCCTATCTTTGGAAGCGGTTCCCGATGCAGTTTTTAGCTGCAACAGATTGGCGCCATCCTTGGGACCACGGCAGGGAACATGGCCAACCATTCTTCTTCTGATGGCTCTTCACACAGTCATTCCCAGAACCACCACGCGCGGACTAGCGGCTCTCATCGACTTGGTCGTTCTCATGACCAACACTCGACCCATTTACGCTGTCGTTACGCTAGTTCTTCTGAAGATTTATATGTTACGTAACGTCCACTACTCCCGAATCAAAAACTAGACCTCGGAGAAACCAATCTCCAACGTCTACTCTGAAAAACGGTGACGTACGTCATCGCCTAAACCGTCAGTTATTCAAAACACCCCATGTCGAACTTACAAAAGAAATCCACAAACTAAAAGATGTCGTGAACACTCTTCAACAAAAGCTCGACATATCAGTGGCTCCACCATCCACTCACCATTCTCATCTTGACCCCAGCGACCTTCGCCTTTGTCTCACCTCCAGATCAAGCTACAGCCGCAAATACAGGTCAGCGGTCGATCCGACTTTCAATCCCAAAGAGAATAATGGAAAGCACGTAACCAGGAGTGGATCATGCTATTGTCATGATCCGTCAGTCAAAGACAGTACAAATTCCTTTCCTAAAAAGGTCGCCAGACCGAAGACCCCTCGAAGATTGATCCACAGAAAGAGGATGCCTAAGTTCCATTCCCTAGAACGAGACTCCTGGAAGATTGTCCCTAGATATCACTCTTCAGAACAATCTCCCCTGAGGGAAGAATCCAGATATCCGTTATTCGAGGCCATCGAGAAGGCAAAGCTACCTCCCAATTTTTGAATGCCTCAATGTGACCTCTATGACGGAACTGGAGATCCAGGGGAACATGTTTACCATTGAAGAGTGCAAAATTATTCAGTTGCACCTACCATAGTACGATTTAATCACTTTTCATACAATATCACCATAGAGAAACTTTCTCTCATTGTTTCAATATTTTAATAAATTTATTAGAATATGTATTTATATAAGCCATTAATTCATTAAAAATATTTGAAAGAGCTCAGGATCTTTAAAAAAAAGATTCATTCTAAGGTCTCTAAGATGGTACAATATAATCTATTTTCATACACTATCACCGTACATAAATCTTTTCCCAGTTGCTTTAATATTGTGACAACATTATTAGAATGCGCATTTATATTAGCAGTAAGTTTATTGATAAGTGTTCACAACCCATTTTTGTAGTCTTCTTATTTAATTATAATTATTGGGTCATTGTGTTATAATTATGCTCTAAAAAATACCCCAGGTACTGGGATGAGGCCCCACCCTAGTACCTAAGGTATTAGGCCTAATAATATATTAAACTTAATCTATTTAATTGAGTCCAATAATTACTTCAGTCCAACCCAGTTGTCTAGTCCAGTAGTCTAATCCAGTCTAGTAGTTGGACCCAGTCCACTCCAATTAGATGAGTCCAGTCCAATATCAAGATTGGGATTTACTTAGATGATTTAGGATTACTTTTGTGATTTATCATAGATGCATGAAATTAATCCCTAATTTATATGAAATATGAAGATAATTCTCGAATATGGTATATACCATATGGACAAACAATGCCCCGAAATTTGAAAAAAAAAATCAACAAATTGGCCGGTTAGTTGGCTTTTCTCGGTTTGCGATTTTTATCAACTATTTTGTTTATCTCCAGAACAAAGATTGAGATTGTCATTTTTATCATTTTTGGCACCCCAGACCTCTAAGGGTTATTGGACTACATTTCAAAGGACCAGTTTTTCTCTTTGGAGCTTTTATACAATTTTTCCCATAGAAGTGGTTGATCATAGCACTTCATAGTTCATTTCTGTATAGTCCTAAGTCAATTGCAATGTGGATTCATCACAAAGCATTCCCGAGACTTTTAGGCTACCGCATTCTTGAGGTATATTTACAGCTTTCTAGACTAGTTAGATTATAATAGTCTAGAGCGTCTGTCATCCCCGCAATCACATTTCCAATATATGAACTATCAAAAAGAGTCTTTTCACTTTATTTTATAGTTCGTCTATGATCAAAATGTAGGTCGTTTTCTGCAAGGCCTAGTTGAACTACGATAGTTTTGATTCTTATTTGTCTGACCAGATATGTAGGCCATTTGACCTGATTATAGAATTCAAACCAATTATACAACATTGAGTTAGGGTTTGTTTTGTTGCATGTTTATGTGTTTAAGGCCAAAAAATCAATAAAAATGTAGAGACCGAAATGGTATGGCAGATGCCTAACACCTTCCCGCCGTATAACTTAGTCCCTGAATGCGTTTTTATATTTTTAATAGATAGTAGTCCTTGGACATGTTTAGGACTTTTCTTATTTTCCTTTTTGTTTGACAAAACAAGATGGCGACTATTCATTTAGACATATTCATGAGTCTAAGAAATTTTTTAGGCAGTTTGCAACAGAAAGCATTTGAAAAAATTCATAACCTCTAAGCAAATACCCATTCTAAAATCTATAAGGGTAAAAATCTCAACAAATGTTAACCCTAGAGGTTTTCCAGTAATTGCAACATCTTGTTGAACCCTAGGATTTGGGCAGCTAAGTGGTAAAAGTTTTAGCTGTAATTTTTTTGAAAATTACATGTATGTTATCTTAACAAACATGAATGAGCTTTCTAACGGATGAAGAACGATCCATTCACGAATAGCTTCATATATTTAGGGCCATACTTGGAATGAACAAATAACGGATTTGATTCAAACCAAAGTCCATGGTATGTCAACTTGCTTTTTTAGCCCAAAATCTTAAAGACTTATATTCTAGGGTCGACTAACATTCAAACCCATATTTTTTTGTCCATTTTGGCAAGTAAGATACCGGGGTTCTAAATGGAGCAACTTGTGATACCCCAGAAAATACCGAAAATTTATCTAACCGTGAGTTTGATTAATTAAGGGGTGTTATTTTTATTAAGTAGCAATATGTTGATGATGATCAAGTGTTAGGGAGCTATATGGGAGGTTAGTTTGGCCTTGGGGGTCAAAATGTAATTTTAGAAAGTTAAAGGGGGTAAAAGTGTAATTTTGAAAAATATGATGAACGAGATGCATATCTTTATTAAGTAGCATCCTTTTGATGATAATGAGGTGTTAGGGGGCTACATGGATGGTCAGGGTGATTTTGGGATCAAATTATAATTTTTTAAAGTTGAGGGGTCAAAATGTAATTTTGGAAACTTGAGGGGCCAAAGTGCAAATAATGAAAGTTTGCAAAATGTGTCATAAGGTGGGGAGAATTTGGCCAAGTGTCTTCCACCTCTTGAGTGAATTGGGCTGACTAAGCCTCATAAACAATAAACTATTGTAGGGATAAGATGATGGAATGAAAATATAAAAGAAAATTTGTGGGGTTGAAAGTGAAAATATGAGAAAGTCATGAATAAGAGCTGGGCGTGAACAGTAACCACGAAGAACATCACTGTAGCAGCTACGGGAAAAAGAGAAGGAAAAAGGAAGAAGAAGGAAAGAAAGTGAAATCCAAACCCTAACGGGGTATGATTTTGAACCCTAATCGCGAAATTATGGATGAATTAGATGGAATTTTTGGTTGAAGAACATGTTCTATATGTATGGCTGTGTATATAGATTCGGGTGGATATGGGTATGAATTTATATGGCGGAATTGTGTAATTAAGTGGATTTTGTGTGTTAATGTGTAGTAGTCATGTAACCAAGTGATTCGAATGAGAACCAAATGAGAAATTCATGTGCAATTGAAGGAGAAAAGTGTGCCCAGGTGTGGGACGGCTGAAGGAGGAAGAAGATGAGTGTGTGTGTGTGTCCAAGGTGAACTAGTGTGTGTGTTTAATGTGAATAATGACTGTTTTTGTCACTAAAAGTGGAAATTAGTTAAATAGTTTCTAATTCGAATTTTTAAAAATACTTAGGGTCATATTTAGCCAAAGTACAAAAATGAGACCCTAGTTAGTTTTGAGCGACCTGTATTGTGGAAACATTTCAGATTTTTCCGAGATCAGGAAAAGGGTGAACGGATGCAGGAAGTTTGGAACTTTATGGTAAAAGTTAAAATATCAAACGAATGCGGTTTTGCGCGAAAATTTAATGAGGACTCTATAATACTGAGAAGTTTCATTTTACAAGTTTTCGGGTCATTCTGAAGTTGTTAGCTATTTTTGGCCGAACGGGCTTTTAAGCGCTCGGTCTGGACACCGGTTCGGAATTTTTGGGCAAAAATTTTGTAAAATACTTTTTAGCTCAAGAATGAATGCAGGAGGTTTAAAATATCATTTTAAAGTCGTTTTGAGATTTTTATGGTGCCAGGAACCCCAGGGGGCATTTTGGTAATTTGCCACCCGGAGAGGGGTATTTTGGTAAATTTCCCGGTAAAGTTTTTCAAGGGACTTTTTAGTCCAGAAAGGATTGTAAAACACCTAAAAGGTTGTTTTGAAGCTGATTCGGGGCGTTGCGGTGATAGTGAACCCCGGGGGCATTTTGGTAATTTGCCGTCAGAGGGGGTATTTTGGTAAAGTTTTTCTATAAAATGCTTCAAAGGACTTGTTAGTACGGAAAGGGATGTAAGACAGTTGAAAAGTTATTTTAAAGTAGTTTTGAGACGTTTGTTGGGGCGATGGCCGCTAGGGGTGTTTTGGTAATTTTCCCTTTAAAATTTTTTGAGAAAATATTTGGTCTATAAATGATGCAGTACATCTAAAAAGTAGTTTTAAAGCAGTTTTGGGGTGTTGGTGATGTAGCGGCCATCAGGGGATATTTTGGTAATTTGTCATGTTGGCGCTAAATTTTTGAGGACGCGCATAATTTAGCATTCGGAGGGGTGGGAAGTAAGGAATAGTGGTAGTATGTCTAAAATGAGGGTTGTTATCGATAATAAGTCGATAAGGCTAGATTAAGGATCCAATTATCGGATCAAATTAACTAGCTATCGTAAGATGCTATGAACGGTTAAGTGGGAATGGGTAGAATAAGGAGTGCGTATATGATGAATGATGACTAACGAGCATGATATGATTTGACTAGGTGATGCAGCTCGTTGCGATCAGAGATTGCGAGTTGCTTCGGCTATAAGCCAAGCAGGTAAGGACAATGCGGTTCAATATGCTAATTCATTGTTCGATTAGCATGCCATGTTGATGATGTGTTATTGCATTCTTGCCGTTATGATTGACACCGGTAGTCATTGTGACCGGTATCTGCATATTTGAATTGTGCTGTTGAGGACTTAGGGTAGAATAATTCCCTTAGTCCGCCCTGTTGATAGAATTTAATGAGGATGATGTGTGTCCTTGTATGCTATGATTCGATTTGATTAGCATACCTGAAGTTGATGATGATGTTGCGTAGAGGTTATCGTGTGGTGTTGTGAGATGTCGGCGATTATTGATAGCCGATATCTCTTCTCTTTGAGAACACCATTGAGGACTTGCGGTAATCTTCTCCCGAGTTCGTCCTATCGTTGATAATGATGTCGTTGATGTTGTTGAGGTCGTTGCGTGTTGTTGTGAAATGTTGGTATTTATTGATAACCGACATTTCTCTTATGTAAGAACGTTGTTGAGGGCTTGCGGTAATCTTCTCCCAAGTCCACCATGTTGATGATGTTACGTTGAACTCTTGTTGTTAGGTCTGAACACCGGTCAATCTTCTGATCTGGTATTCCTTGTTGAGCTGTGTTGTTGAGGACATAAGGTGGAATAAATTTTCCCTTAGTCCGCCCCGTTGATGATGTCTTGTTGCTTGGCTGTAACGTGATTAGGGAAAGCACTCTAAATGAGTTCCCTGCTTGTTGACAATGTCTCTTTTATTTACTTGAGACTGAGATGAACATCCCGTAAAATGGGACATCAATATGAGGAGGATGGCCTGTGAAACATGATCACTGGCAAAGAGGATGTAGGGCGCGCGAGTCGAGTCTGTCATGTCTGGTCGAGTCTAGTCTGTCGTGTCTGGGTTGCATTGCATTTGATTTTCTTTTGATGTTAATGATGTTAATGACTTGTATTTCATTGATGTTTATCTTTCAATTTCCTGTTTAGTATTCACTTGCATAGTCAGTCAGTCAGTCTGTCGGTCAGTCAGTCAGTCTAGTCCAGTCCATGAGGAGGTGGCAGTAATGCTGTTCTATTGGGCCTTAAAGCCGCTCAGTCTAACGAAAGAAAACTTTTCGTTTGACAAGTTATGTTGATGCTAAAATTTATTGACTACTCTTGATTCATTGCTATCGTTGAGATGATTATTATTCCTCCGAGTCTTTTGAATCATTTGTACACGATATTCCTCGTGTTGTCTTTACTGGGCGATTTGCGCTCATTCCTTATGTTGTATTGTGCAGGCTATAAGGAGAACCCTCTAGAGAAGGGAAGAGAAACAAGTTAGAAAAGTTGAGCAAGGGGATGCGTTGTGTGAGGTAAAGATTGAGCCGTGAGATCGGTTGTTAAGAATCCTACGACTACAGTCGTATATTAGGTTGTACATATGCATGTTGTTCATAGACTTGCGAGTCTTCCGCTGCAGTATGATGTATGTTTGTAAGAAAATTTTTTGTAAGGACGCATTTTGGAGCGTCTATTAATGATGTGTGAGTATGAGGATGTAGTTGCTCTGTATTCAGCATAGGGTTTTGAATATGATTATGGTCGATAACTCAACCCGATGACGTCACCAGGGTTGAGGGTCTCGCACAACTAACCCTCTAGAATTTTGAAGTCCACCGATAAGACCCAAAATCAGCCAACCAATACTTTTTTTTTTTCAGAGAATGGCATTGTTGTCAAAACAACATACATGCCCAAGTGTCAAATACTTATTCGCTACCTTGAAACAAAATTGAATTTTATTTTTCTCTACTCTCTTACCATGGAAACCCACCACTAACATCCAGCATGGCCAGTTGCTTTTCAGTCACCCATAAACAGCCACCACAATACCACCATTATTATAGCATGAAGCACATTCAACTCCACTCCTTTTCCTTGACTACCCCATACTTTCATGACATCACCTTCAATCTCTAACCACCACCATTCTTTTGTGGTCCAATTAATAAAAATAACGACATGATCGTGCCCCTTTTTACCATTTTTTGGCCTTTTGAGTCCTTTTACATAAACTTAAATTCTTCTAAATTAGGTTAACATCAATTGTATCTTCTCATGTAACACCAAAAAAAATTGGAGCTTGAACACCCCAAACTCCCGGAGTGTTAAGATAATCACTACTTAAAGACATACAAGCCTCGATTCAAATGACCAACTTAAAAATTAGATCAGAGCTTCTAATCATTGCAAATTTTCAAATCATTAATATCTATCGGGTAATAAACAAAAAAAAGGCTTAGAGTCTGTTTGGATGAAGAATTTTAAATTACCTTGTATTTTAAAATCCATTCATTTTGAAATTTGTTGATTTACAAATTTATGGAATTGCAAATATTGTGTTTGGGCGATTTTGTAGATTGAATATTTTATATGTGGATTTACATTTGAGAATTGGAACCTGGATAATTAATGGTGTATAGGTACAAACTAATGAGAGAAAGCATCTCTTTTTTTTATGGAAAAAGTTACCTAAAATAATGAAGACTCTTTTTGTAACATCTCAGAATTTTTAAAACGTTAGACATTTGCTTGATCAATTCACTAAATATCAGAGCAACTAAACCATTAATAATAGTCTTAATGAATTATCTTAGGTGAAACATCAATATAATTCTTAAAAATTTAAACATTAACATTCACCCACACAGGGTTCTAATGTTCAATACTAACTTAAATTAATATTCCTTTCTCAGCTCTACTCCTTACTCAAGCACCTAACACTGGTCTACCTGCAGAAAGGAAGTCAAAGGAGAGTGAGCTTTTGAGAGCCCAGTAAGGTCGATCAAAGATTTAAAAACAACAAATAATTCGGATGATTTTACATTTATTCGGACCATTTTACATTTACAGTCAAATGATAATTTTTCAAATGATTTTCAAATAAAACCAATGCATTTCGATATAAATATAGGGACGAGTATCAACTCAACCCCTTAATCAATAATCATTTCAAAACACTTCCAGTGTAATAAAACAGAAATAGGAAACATTGAACATGAGCAGTACACTATAGCAAAGCCACCCTGTCATTGCTCAATACGCTTTACATATGCATATGTACACTGACTAGTCCATTTAAGTACTAGTTAAACCCAACCAACAAACCATCCTTATAATTCTGGCAATACAGACCACCCTTATAACTCCCAGATTACTAACTCATGTCAACATTGAGAAGCAGTAAATGTAATTGAAAATATTTTACGATGATTGAGTCAATAAACAGATAAGTATGAATCATAATTTCAAACGATCGCTAAACGGCTCAAATTAGGATTTTATGGGCAGTTTAAAAATATTTTTATATCAATCATAAAAAATCAACATACAATGTTATCTGTAAAACTATTATAATAAAACATTTGAAATCAGACCAATGATATAGGGTTCAGATATAATTCCTTACCTCGATCCATGCTATACAATCCTACGTAACCTCGATCAAGATTCTTTGAATGAACCTAGATTGACAATTATTTGTTAGAATACAATCTATGTCTAATATATTGTAAACCTAATATTCACTATCCAAACGATGCTCACTTTTAACTCTGAAATCGCTCAACTC
Organism: Escallonia herrerae; assembly: GCA_033070095.1. NCBI lineage: Eukaryota > Viridiplantae > Streptophyta > Magnoliopsida > Escalloniales > Escalloniaceae > Escallonia > Escallonia herrerae. The sequence goes on along the minus strand of JAVXUP010004048.1, from coordinate 15,448 downwards.
AAAACGGGACTGGCACACGGCCAACGTAATCAAAAACCCCGTATCTCTTTAATACGTAATGATAACCCAAAATTTATAATAAATTATAATAAAATACATTTATTTCTTAAAAAATTATACAAAGTCAAAATTAGATTTTTCTAAAATTTTGAATATTTTTTAATTAAAATAATTTCTTGAAATGCAATAAATACCCAATAATAGCCATGACTGTTTCTAGGTGAAAATAAAGTACCATAATTTTTGTAAGAACTTTAAAATATGTATAAAAATTATAAAATTTTAAATCAGAAATTAAAAGGCATTAAAATTATTTATTTTTCTAAAACCAATGCGATACGGGAACTATAGTAAATCAACTCCAAAAATCATCAAATTCATAAAAATCATAAAAATATTACTCTAATTTTTCCAGATCATTTTCATGATTTTAAAGGCTTTAAAAGAATTTTACAAATCTGAATTCAGAAAATATTAAAAATGCGTACATTTTCATAAATTTGTAAAATTTTACCAGAAATTCTAATATAGCCTAAGGTATTATAATTTAAAATTTTACGTGCTAACGATACCTGCACACTATCCAATGCGGTGACGTACCTAAGGCTAATCCCTGTACACATGTGCAAGCATACCCATTTCATCTTCTTCACTCTCCACTACCCAGAACGCAGTCACCAGTCCATAGTTATTGTTCACTCAGCTTCCCTTTGCTCCTCATTTTCATCTCATAACCACCACTTGCTCACACATGAAACACCACTCATAACACACACTATACACATACACCCACACATCACACACACACACACACACACACACTCACCCTATATACATACACCACACACAAATACACACTCACACGTATTTGAATCACCAGCCATGCCCACTGCCTCATGGCAGTGGGTCTCCTTTTTCCTCCTTCTCTTTTCATACACTCACCCACATATATGTAAACATAATTTACAGACATTACAGGTTCATAAGCAATGGGTTCTCTTTGCTCGTTCTCTTGCGTACACCCCACACATTGACCCATCTTCTACCTCCACTAACACATATTTGCACTGCAAATTGCACCCATAACACTAAAAGAAAAACCACCTATGCCGGTGGTCAAAAAACGCCGCCATAAGCAAAAAAACTGCCGCCATAGGTTTAGCCGGCGGTATCGTACCGACGCCTTTAGTCGCGTTGGCTAGACATATGCCGGCGGTCAAAGGGGTCTATACCGACTGTCAAACGCCGGCATATTTCCCCCATTATCCGCCCTCTAATGTTGTTTTCACCAGCGATGGCTATCTAAGCCAGCGGTCATTAGTTCCGCCATAGCTAAATATTTTTTTTTAATTTAAAAAATAACCTAGAAGATTATAAGCAACGACACTGACCATCGCTATAGGTTTTTTCATATTTTTAATTTCTTAAATAAATATTTTTAGGCTGGCCTATATAGGTACTTATTTTTTTCCCTTTTGATTTATATAAAACAAGGCCTACGCAAAACTAAGATCAAAGTAAAAGAATAAATCACATTCGTCAAACCATTAATAAAATTATCAAGATCCATGATTCCTAATTCCAGAAATCAAGAACTTGTTCTATTGAAGGCAAAATTCCAACTAAGTAAGAAATGTTAAACAATAAATCAAAGTGGAGCCAAATCAGATTTGTTAGGCTGTACACCGTCTTAAACTCAGAAGGCTCCTCTTCTTCACCATGACCTTTCTTAACGAAGACAATCAAATGCACAAATAAAGTGGTCAGAAATCAAAATGTGTTCCTATTCCGTAACATCAGCCTGATCTCTCAATGGTAGTGGCTTGCAACTCACACTTGACAATAGCATCTTTGGCTTCTCATATGTAACGCCCTCAGAAATCTGGAGCTCCGCCGCCCCGAACACCCGAGTCGTTAACCTACCGGATCGCTTCACACCTGTCAGCCCTGTTCACTAACGCATATTTCAAATCATCTAATTCAACATTAACTCAATTTCTTCAAAATACTAGATCACAAACTGCTTAACTTAAACCATTACAACTTAGGTTCTTCACAATTCAAATTTCCTAAGAACGAATTTACAGTACTGACCCACGCAGGGGTCTCCCTACACAGTAGTGGTGGGCTCACCGGAACCTCACGCAAACTCTAACACATTCCCGAACTTGCTACAGCTTATCATCACCTGCAGAAGGGAATCAAACGGAGGGTGAGCTTTTGAGAGCTCAGTAAGGTCGTACAAGGACTACAAAAGAGATTATAACACGACTCCGAAAAATCCAACCGACGATGATTTTCAAGAAACTTCGAACGATCAAAATTCAATAATTACCCAAACTGAGCAAAGTTCATCAGAAATAGATACCAAAATAAATATTAACAATCAGAACAGATCAATAAAAGATCCTTTTCAAGTCCGCATTTCCAAGTACCACGAAAATTTTCCTTGCTCAAGGGATTTCAATCCGAGCAGAAATTCATTTCGAAAATACAGCAAGATTTCCCGAGGGATTTTAACCCAAGCAGAAATCAAATCAGATAATACGATAAAGGCTTGTCAGGGGATTTCAACCCAAGTACAAATCCTTCTAGCTAAGTACAATGAATGTTTGTCAAGGGCTTTCAACCCAAGTACAAATCATTCTAGCTAAAGAAAATCAAAAATCAATGTTGATCCTGGGCGATTGCAATGCCATTATGGCAAGCTCATATAGTGTACACATGCATGATGTACTAAAAAATTACTAGTCCACTTGGGTACTAGCCTGCGTTTCATGCAGGATTCAACCAGCCTTATACCGCCTCCCCACTAAACAGGTACCCAGGTCAACACAGAAATTAACAATATCAATGAGCGTTAACATAAGCTCATATCCCCGAAATCAATTCGGGTTCTCATAACAATAATCATACTGACATAAGTCAGCATTCGGGATTTTTAGAAGAAATTAGATTTTTCAGAAGAAAAATCACAGATAAACAACAAAAATGATTACGAACAGATATCAGAAGATAACAATTCAGAATAAATCAGAATTTCAGAAGAAAAATCACAGATAAACAACAAAACGACTGCGAATAATTATCGAATATAATCACAACAATTCGGAAGAATGGATACAGACAATTATCAAATTTGCTCAGCCCGCAATAACATGCGAGCATCACAAGATTTCCAAATAACCGATTCAGGTTCAACATTAGGGTTTTCTGGGCAAGAACATGCTGATATCAATACATAACTCAGAGTTCGGCATTAGCCGTAAATATATCAAAGGAGTACTTACGAGTACAAGTAATCAAATAAGGGTTCGGACAAAAGTCCTTACCCAAGGTTCAGATAGAATCCCTTACCTGGATCCGCAGCTAAATTATCCTAACCGGAAGTCTTTAGCTTTAACCTAAACGGAATAATCGAACCATTAGAATACAGCCTACAGAACAAAAGTATAACTTAATACGAACTCACACATGCTCCCAAAATGAACCCCCCTCACCGGGTATGTAAAATTACCAAACGCCCCTAGGGTGTAAAATTACCAAAATGCCCCTCTCGGACTTAAATCACCCAAACGGTCTTCCCGTAAGTAGAATCACTGAAATAAGCTTTTCATATGTAAATTTATGCAAAAATACCTTTCTTAGGTCAAATTACCAAAATACCCCTTCGGGGTAACAAATTACCAAAATACCCCCGTTACACTTTAATTCTCAAAATGACTTTTCCATAAGCAAAGTCACTAAAATAATCTTACTGTATGTAAATTTACTTCAAAATACCTCTTATAGGTAAAATTACCAAAATACCCCTTCGAGGTGGTAAATTACCAAAACACCCCTGGGGGTTTCCGGCACCAAAAAAATCTCAAAAATATCTTAAACCGCTATTTTAAGCATCCTAATATTATTTCTGGCCTAAAAAGTATTTTAAAAATTTTCACCCCAAATCCCGAACCGTTGTCCGGACCGAACGCTAAAAGGCCAGTTTCCCGAAAAATACCTATCAGCCTCGGAATGGCCCAAAATTTTAGAAAATGAATCATATCTGTAAAATAGGGCTTCCATTAAAATTTCAGATTAAAATAAATTAATTTACTAGGTTAATTAATTCGATAAATTTCTTTAATCGATACCCCAATTTAGCGCCCTTCGCGGATCTCGAAAATCCCAAAACTTTCCAGAGCATAGATCTCGTAAAAATAATAGGGGTTACAGTTTGGTGTTTTGTCCAATTTGGTCCCTAACTATTTATAGAATTTCAAGGAAAACTACCTAAATACTTCCCCACCTTTAGTGACGATTACGGTCACTATTCGGATTACACACACTACTACACCTTAGACCACACGCACTTGTCTTCTCCATTTTTCTGCCAAAGCACACACTGGTACACACACCCCACTCACGAACTCACACTGCAACCCATTTTCACTCACTAGCATACCTTAATTTCACACACTAACACACCCCATAATCCATTTAACATCAAGTCACCTACCATAAATCCTTATACCCAGAATTTCTCACCCAAGCCTTCATTCGGCAGCCATGGTTAACCATCCCTTCAACCTGCAACACACAGAATACTCATGCAGCCCCTCATTCCTATCCCCTACAGGCATACAAACCATTACCCCATAAACCCAAAATTACACCAAACCGCAACTCAATCCCCCAGCCAAAACTTGTACACCCAAGAAGAACACACACACAGAGCACACACAGTGGCAACCCACACTGAAATACACACTAAAGCTTAAGAATTTACCCTTTCCCGATTTCCTTCGGTCTTCCCCCTCTGATTTCAGCTTTGTCGAAGCATGCCTCCCTTCCTCTTTGATTTTCTTCCCCGTTTTCTGTTCTTGTTCTCTGTTTCTTCTTCTGCTCTTTCTTTCCCGAAAGGGAAAGTTTTCTCTCTTTTTTTTTCATTTGTTTCTTTCATTTACCTTTATAACATTTCCCTATTTTATTATTTGATCAGCTTAGTCACCATAAGCTTGTATGTGGTGGCATCAGGTTATGCTTCTTTTTCTCAAGATTGACACCTAGACATACTTTCCAAAATTTGCAAAATAGCACCTCAAGTTTCCAAAATTACAAAAATGCCCCCAAACTTTTGAAAATTACATTTTTGCCCCAAAATTCTTTTAAGCTTCCACAAGCTTCTAATACCCGAGTATTACTCAAAATTAGCGCCCGTTTATTTTTCGGAGCCCGAATGGTTATTTTAATCGGCTCCCGAAGTTCGGGATATTACATCATATTCCTGATCTTCCTTCAGGATTTCTTGATAACAGCCTTGTCATCAGTGATATGTGAGAGGTCTTCCATGAAAACAGCTCTAGAGCTTGCAATGGAGCATTTGACAGGACTGCACCTTCATCACCACATGCCTAGTTGCCTTCCTCCCCAAATCCATCTGCCAAAAGAATAAGGGAAAAAAATCATCAATATAGTCAATTCCAAGACAATATCTGTGAGAAAAGAACTTGCATAGAGCATTCCCTTCTTACATTGTGGTTTCCTGTAAGGAGGGTCTTTTTGCCTTTCTTTATTGTTTTTACAGCCTTAGTAAGAGTCGGACAGAAATGACCTATTTCCAGACAATTGCATATCAGAAACACACAGCAACATGCCAATTAATCAACTTCATACTACTGACACTCTTGAACAGTGAATACCACTCCATCTGATTTTTGCAATCAAAGTTCCATCCTCAAGCCGAGCTTCATACTGGACTATATTGACAAAATAAAGAACTTAAGAACAGATGATGATACGATACACCTAAAGCCTTTAGATACAAAAGAAATTGGAGTAAACACGTAACTAATACTTAATCAAGGTCTTTCTAGTTCTTCCAGTTCTCTCCTTCCGCAAGAACCTTCTTGAAGATTCCACCATCCTTGCATAAGTTCTTGACGCTGACCCAAGAAAGCCGTTCTTTGGAGAGTAGCATTGGGTGGAATGCTTGAACAACCATTGCGTCAAGACAAACATTAAAGGGGAAAGAAAAGACAAGAAAGGCCAATTGAAAACTATCTTAGCTTAACCAACGATCCTTAAAAATCTAGCTTTTGCATTCCCTATTTCTAACGTTAAGAAGTCGTGTAAAACTCCTAAAAATATATGGTTCCTAAACATGCCATTGGTATACCCTTGACCAAAATCTCCCCAGGAACTACGCAAAAATGGTTAGCTATGAGATGTTCAACAAAAGGCACTCCTTCACAAATTCCTTGCAGAATGCCATGTACCAATAAACTCAGCTAGCGCTAGCTTTGTGGACTGGAAGTTTATAAACCCACTTAGTAAATAGTCTAATTATAGTTCAACCATAATAGAACACTACACAAATAATTCAGACGCTTCTCAAAACAAGGGAGTACCTCTACATAACTGGTATAGCACCACTGCATAAGGGAACTTCTTGGTAAATCCTAGTCTTGCATCAATTTTTCTAGCTCCTGTTTGCGACTTTCTTGTGTCTCTAAATTATATTCAAAATCACGAATCTGAAATAACACATAAAGGGTCAAAAGGTAGAAAAAGTAGAATTTGCTGAGTTAAAACAACTACTCCTGCCAGCAAACTAGTTAGAAGACCATAAGTCTCATATTCTGGAGTAAGGAAGAGAGAAAAGTCTTAATTTTTTTATAGATATTCAGCGCATTTGCCACAAACCTCTGCGGAAAATACTAAGGATCATTGATAACAAAATGAGTTTAACAATGCAAACAGTAATTAGAAATTTACTCTATTATAAACCATCTTGAGGGCCTCTACATAAATGCAATTCAATATACAATTAAAAAAGACAACAAAAACCAAATCAATTTACAGAAGAGAGATAATCATGAACCCTAACTAAAAAATGGCTTTTGCTACTTTGTAAAAGACTTAAAAATGACTACTAAATGCAACTTCAAAATTAATTTAAATCAGAGATACTGACATAAAATGTTTAAAAGACTCAAATACCTTACAAGAAATAGTCATATGTTAGTATATTAGTCTCAATTAAAACCATCTTGAGGGCCATTGCATAATTTCAATTCAATATGGATAATCATGAACCCTAACAAAATCTAACCAAAGCAAATTTCTGGAAAGAGGAATCAAAATTGACAAAAGAATACAAACCAAAATTAGAGGTATATACAGTTATAAAATAGTTAATTGGGATGGGTAGAGATAAACACTTACCTGATTTGGATGAAAGACTGAAAATCAAACTCGACACCGGTGGTTTCATGGTTCGAAGGTGGAGAAAAGCTGGTAAAAAAAATGCTACGTGCGACGACAACAGTGAGAGGCACTGCCGGCGGCAGCGACAACCCCGCAAGACCCAAAAGTTTGAACTTAGAAATTAAAAACTTGTTCCTAACCTATGCTGGTCACACCCAAGGGCCCAACAGGGGGCCCATTTTTGCATGGCATGTCACATATTCAACGGTCAACTTTTCAACGCTGTCAACCGGTCAAAATGCGCACGCTCAAGTCACGTGCATTTTTCATTGACTTTCTACATGACTAATATTATTTTTGTCGCTAACGTAACGACATATGCAAACTGGGACATGGCGTGCCTTCCCCTTAAGGGGGTCGTCCACTCCCTTTAAAGGGGGGTTGGCCACCTCCTTAAGAGGGGGTCGGCCACCTCCCTAATAGGGGGGTTGGCCACCCTCTTTAAGGAGGGGTCGGCCATTCCCTTTAAATGGGGGCCGGCCACCTCCTTAAAGAGGGGGTCAACCACCTCCCTAAAGAGGGGGGTGTCGGCCACATCTCTAAAAGAGGGGGGGTCGGCCACCCTTGTCACAGGGGACCGCTGACGCTCCCGTTTGCTTCTCAATCACACAACGGTCTATAATGCTCACTCATGATCGCGACCGTACGACGCCCGTTGTTGCCCGTACGTCGTCGCCACAATGACCGTCGCTCGCAACCGTGTGCTATTTTTGACACTCCGTCGCCCTCATGCGCTGCGCCGCTGATACAGCCATGCCCCTGCCCTCTGTCACACTACAGTGCCCCCGGCACCATAACCGCGCCCATGTGCCACTTCCATGACATGTGCCCCTGGCACTAGGTATTATCTCGTGACAATCGTCGCCTCGCCTGTGCGCCATAATCATGTTACAGGTCCCCAAGCACCACACCATGCCCCCCTGCCATGGATGTGGAATATACTCTAACCCACTCTCCGAAGTGTGCAGCATTCTGAGGGGCTCCGCTCATAGTGCTTCGGCACGAGGACCCCTCGCAGCGGAAAGGGCTCATTACCACAAAGCCATAGCCGTCTTCATTCCGGGGTGCTCCGCTCGTAGTGCTCCGGCACGAGGACCCTTCGCAGTTGGATGGGCTCGTTAACAGAAAGCCATCGCTGTCTTCATTTCGGGGGGCTCCGTTCGTAGTGCTCCGGCACGAGGACACTTCACAGTGGGATATGCTTGTTACCACAAAGCTATCGCCTCCTGGGGTGACTTGCATGACACTAGGCACTGAATTGCGACCATATCCATTCACGTTACCGGTGATCATCAGCGCCCCCAAGACAATGACCCCCGGGTCATTCCGGGATGGGAGTAGGTCTTTAGAGGGCATCGCGCCTAGTCCGACTGGCAGTTAATCACATGGGCAACCCTCTTTGTTGTCAGGTTTTCTACGCATCTCTTAATGCACCTTGTGGGATTCAGTAAGGGCTTGGACCGGTGGCTGGGGCAACAAGCTTACTCTTATCATGCCATCACGGTGTCTTCAGTCTTCTCAGACAGGTAGAGAAATGTTGTGTGGGATAGGGCAGTACGAATTTGGGAACCGGCAGTCAGATAGAGAACCTATATTTATGGATCCCCTGGTGACATGTCACTGCCAGGGGGTGACATGTCACTGCTAAGGGTGACATGTGTCAGCTGATGACACATTAATGACACTGGCACATTTTTCCCAATAAATAGGGGACCTTGGATTTAATTTTTAACAGAACTCTTTCATTTGTCATTTTTACTTGCTCTCACTAAAACTCATTCTCTCTGGAATTCTAGAGAGAGAAACATATTCGAACCCCTGACATCGAACTCCTGACGCTACACCCCTGACACTAACCCTAGCTTGGATTGTCGATCGCCTGCCCTATTCGTCTTTGCCTTGTCTGTGCAGTGCTGCCGGCCCTCACGACCTGTCTGGGGAGCCTTGCTCTCAGCCCTTACTCCATCCTTGTTGTTTCTCACTTTGTACACTTAAAAGCTGACGTGGATTGCAGCCTTTGTGGCACCTCCACATATATACGAACCCAGTTTTCTTAGCATCATTTTGGCAACTCCGCTGGGGAGGTGAACATCGTATTGCAGTCTGCATATCTTTCAGACTTAGGCATCATGCCTGTGCAACAAAGAGCTACCAGGACAACCAGCCAAGGACCCAACCCTACTATGCAAGAAGAACACCACCCTGGTGATCAGGAAGAGACTAGCATCACGCGACTCCAAGATCAGTCACCAACCACTACACCTGACGTGCAAGTGGTTGTAAGTGCAGCCATCCAGCAACTCACTCTAACCATCACCACCCTACAAGATTCATATACCACTCTTTTAGCCGCTATCCTGGATATGCAAAAATCCATACAGGCATTGGCCTCACAGCAGACCGCTCCATCAATCCAGCCTTCAGGACCTGGGCTAGCTCTTGATGTTGCCCAGGCCCTAGTGTCGTGACCATCGCCGCCTCGAGTATCCAGACCCTTGGCGGTAGGACTCGCGACACCCTCACCACCCGTAGCTGATACATCTCCTTCTGCAGTGCCACCCCGCAGGCTAAACACGGATCTCGGGCCAGTGTTGCAACAGATTCTCCCTGCTATCACGCCATCTCGTCCGGTTCTGGCAAGATGCTCCTCTGAAAACTCCAGACTCTATCGAGATGGAACCTAATCCTTATCCACCTGAGCAGCACCAAACAACCGGCCAAGTGGTGGATATGTCTCGCCAACCCACCCATGCCCCTGTACAGCTCCCCTTGCTAGCCCTTACACTATACCAACCCTCCCATGTTCCCGTTCATCAAGTTGCCCCGTCTGGGGGCTCGGGGGCTCGCGACGCCCCAGGTAGTCATCACCCTTTGACAGGCAATGAGGCACCATCCCCCAACTATGTCACTCGGTCAAACTTGGAAGCCCTTATCCATCGCCTATCAAGGAATTCCGAACCAGACTCCTCAACCCGGCTGACCGGACACGCCCCGTACGCCAATAATATCGCCATCACACCCTACCCCCCAAGTACAAGCAACCAAACTTTGTGCTTTTCAAGGGACGTGAGGGCAACGCCCATGAGCACTTGACAAGATTTGCAGGCTCATTGGAGCAGTATGGTCCAGGCGATAGTTTGAAGTTGAGGGAGTGTCACGAGTCTCTCACAGGCCTGGCTTACACTTGGTACCACCAGATCCCTACAGGGACTATCCACTCATGGAATGACATGGTCCAGATGTTCTCGGACAAGTTCCATTACAAAGCTGAACGGTTCACTATTGTTGACATTACCGGCATATGCTAGAACCCGGGAGAAGACTTGAACAAATACGTGCACCGCTTTCATCTCAAATGCCTCAAGTGTACGGACTTCAGCAAAGATGAAGTCTTGGTCCCAATATGCATCAAGAACATGAGTCGTGTGTATCGGGTCCATATTAAAAACTTACAATTGAGATCATGGGGACACCTCAAAGAGACTTCCCGCCGCATTTACGAGTCAGTCGGTCCAGTCAAACCATGGAAGCCTGGACCGCCAAATGCACTTCTTGCCACAGCCGATACATCTGGACTTCAGAGCAATGACAGTAGTCACAGCAGTTACAAGCGTCAATTCCACGAGGGGGACCGACGCCCTGACAAGAGAAGGCAGCAAGAGCCTGCCCCCGACTATCCATGTGATATAAATACAGTGAAAGAGTTACGAGACATCTTTGCTATGAAGGTCGCTGCAGGCGACCTAAAGCTTTGAAAAAATGATGATGTGCGTTGACACCCCTACCCACTGCATTGCCATAACGATAGGGAGCACCAGGTCCTCATGGCTGTCACTAACCATGTCGAGCCTGTAATCCCCGAAGCCCTGGCAGAGCCCATACCAATGGTTGTGCGTCCTCTAACTAATTAGCTGACGTCCTCCTTTGGATAAATGACGAAGATCAAAAGTTTTTTTTGATAAAATGGGGTTTTCAGTCGCCCCTCGAACTTATCTTTCCAATTGCCTGATCGAGGTCACCACTGGCCTCGGTCCCGAATACTTCGCTGCCCAGGCTGAATTACATCACATCCCTTCCACTGCCTTAGTCTTCTCAAACAGAGACTCCCTGCACATGATCTTGACCCCCTGGCCATTTCACTCTTGGGCTCTCGACCTCATCGGCCCCATCCACCCACCGTCCAGACATCACTCATGGATCATGGTTGCGCTTGAATGCTTTATGAAGTGGGTCGAAGCCATACCTCTGCAGAGAGCCACAGGAGGCGCCATTTCTAACTTCTTGTGTGACAATGTCATCTGTCGCTTTGGCATTCCCCGATGTATTATACCCGACAACGGCATGTCGTTCATTAACCGAGAAGTTTGAGCTCTGATGGAAAGGTACAACATCAACCATGCCACATCAACTCCCTATTACTCGCAAGGCAACAGTCAAGCTGAAGCTTCCAACAAGACTCTGCTCTGAGTATTGTAGCGAATGGTTCATGACACTAATGGGTCATGGTCCGAACAACTAAGTCTGGCACTTTGGGCTTACAGAACATCCAAGCACACAGTGACAAAGGCCACGCCCTTCTCTTTCGTCTACGGGAATAAGTGCGTGGTACCAGCCAAGATCGCAGTGCCTTCGACCTAACTTTCTCTAAACAGCAGTCTCGGAGAGGAAGCAACCAGACTGGTAGCACTTGACGGCCTCGACGAAAGACGAGCCATGGCCCTACACCGCATGAAGAAATATCATGAGCAGTTCACGAAAGCCTATGGGAAGACCGTCAAGCCACACTCATTTGTTGAAGGTGACCTTAGTGATCATCACTGATCAAGATTTGGCAATGAAGAAGGCTATTGCGACCGTCTTCCCAGACACTCGACACAACTTGTGCACTTGGCACATAAGCAACAAATACCCGGAACGTCTGCATCACGTGTACGCAAAGTATCCAGACTTTAAACAGGATTTTGACAAGTGCGTTACCAAGTCGTTAACGATTGAGGAATTCGAGGAGAGGTGGGAAAAGCTTGTTCGGGATTACTCATTGCAAGACAACGAGTGGCTCCAGCACTTGTACGAGCGCAAAGAGCAATGGATTGGCGTTTACACGAGGAGGTATTTTTCAGCGGGCATGAAAACGACGGGCAGGAGTGAATCTATGAATGCCACGTTCGATAGTTATGTGGGTACAACTACCAATTTGAAGACTTTCGTTGCATCCGCACAAAAAGCGGTAGCTTCGTTGTTCGTAAAAGAAAGGGCTGCAGACTTTGCAACAACGTACAAACAAAGGAGAAGGTTGCTTGAGACCCCGCTGGAGCTGAACGGTGCCAAAGTCTATACGAAGGAGATCTTCTTGCTATACCAAGTAGAGCTGCAAAAATCGGGACGATACAGTATAAACAAGGTGGCAGAAATGTCTACGCGTGAGTACAAGGTTTATTCGCTCGTGAATGACCTCGTCCCTGAGAAGCTGCGCAGAATTTATACGGTGAGCCATGACACATTGACGGATTCGGTGACATGTGTTTGCAAGAAGTTTGAGTTCCATGGCATCCTGTGTAGACACATTCTGCGGTTTTTCACCCAGAAGAATATCAGGACAATCCCCGATAAATATGTCCTGCCACGGTGGACGAAAGGTGCAAACAGGTTGCACGGTACCATTGCCTTTCCGGAGCACCCGTATACTGACTTTGAAGAATCAGAGACGTTGCGGTATAATCATCTGGTGACAATGTTCACCCGTTTGTCCGTAAAAGGTGCTGCTACAATGGCCGGATATAAACATCTCCTCGAGGTAGCTCAGCAGCAAGAGCCCATCGTCGACCAGTTGGAAGCAGCTTCAGTCAGCAATGCGGTTGACACTGAGCCTACAACGGGATCAGAAGATGACGAGCCGGGGGAGGAAGACGACAATGATATCCGGCCTTTGGATCCAATTATATCGCAAACGAAAGGCCGCAAGAGATCTACGCGGATGAAGAGCTCTATTGAACAGGCAACTCAACCTAAAAAGCTGAGAAGGTGTGCATTGTGCAACAAAATGACCGACCATGACAAGCGGAACCATTACAAGGCACTGGGGATAAGTCCAGGGGTTTTGCAAGACGAGGAAGAAGATGAGGAAGAAGCAGCTGCAGTGGACCTTTAGTTTTTTTTGTATAAGCCATCAAGATTGTTTGACATTTGTAATAATACGTAATATTTGATGAGATTAGCTTCTTATTACCGAAGACTGGAAGGTTATTTCTGATGGACCCATTCACAGATTAACTTTAAAAAAAAAATTGGCTTGTCCCGTCCGCTACACTATGTAGTGGACGGCGCACCAGGGACGAACATTATTGGGATTGTAAAGTGTCTGCGACACAATATAGCGGACATCAAATTGTTGGTATGCCTTATGTCCGCTACACAATGTAGCGGACGTCATACTCCTATTAATTACCAAACAGAACTGCCTCTCTTTTTCCACTCGTTTCTCTCTCTCTCTCTCTGCCTCCAACGTCTCACCCACCTGCGACCCCCTCTACGGCAACCGTCCCCATGGCTTCTGCTTCGGTGAACAGGCACTTCTTCAAGGTCATGGTGCCTGGGTTTCATACCGAACTTGTAGGCATCCCTCTTACTCTGTGTTTTCGTGTGTGTTAATTTATCTTTGCTTAAAAACTTATCTGTCTTATAATGAATGTGATAGGCCATACCGGTAGCCTTCTGCAGATTGCTTACCACACTTTGGCACGAAGCAACCTTAACCAGGAGCAAGGGGTCATGGCTTGTTAAAATCAAGAAGAAGCGCAGCCAAGAGCAACTTTATTTCGCAAAGGGTTAGAGTAATTTCTGCGAGCAGCACGACCTCAATGAAGGGGAGTTTGTAATCTTTGAACACAAGGTGCTATTTAGGTTTCAAGTATCCGTGTTTGATCAAAGCACCTGTGAAAAAGTTTTGCCCCAATGTTGAACCCTAAATTTGTGTTAATAAATTTGTGTCTGATAATTTTAGGGTTCCTAATTGTGCATTTGAGAATGTGATAGTCAATTGATGATTTGAGGGTGTCAAATTTTTGATGGAATATCATGCGGTTGAGAATGTTGAGATTGTTTAATCATCTGCTAAAGCACTTATTCCATTGCCAGAAACCACCAACTCGAACAAAGTCTATAACCAATAGCTAAAAAATACCAACAACAAAAAAAAACAAATTTCGCCGAATTGTCCGCTATATTGTATAGCGGACAACGCACAACTTCCAAAATTTTTGCACCTGGAGTTACCCCACTGTCCGCTCTAAACTCCAACACTAAGAAAATCTTCCCTTGTGTCCGCTACATTGTGTAGCGAACGACGCAGCAGTAACTCTTAACCCCAACAATTGGAAAATTGCAACTTCCCTTACTATCCGCCACATTGTGTAGCGGACGGACCAGCAGAAACTCTTAACCCCAACACTTAGAAAATTTTCACTTCCCCCACTGTCCGCTACATTGTATAGCGGACAACGCACAACTTCCAGGCTAAGAAAATCTTTTCTGTGCCCCTTGTATCCGCTACATTGTGTAGCGGACGGCGCAGCAGTAACTCTTAACCCCAACACTTGAAAAATTGCAACTTCCCTTACTGTCCGCCACATTGTGTAGCGGACGGACCAGCAGAAACTCTTAACCCCAACACTTAGAAAATTTTCACTTCCCCCACTGTCCGCCACATTGTGTAGCGGAGGGACCAGCAGTAACTCTTAACCCCAACACTTGGAAAATTTCAACTTCCCTTTCTGTCCGCCACATTGTGTAGCGGACGAACCAGCAAAAACTCTTAACCCCAACACTTAGAAAACTTTCACTTTCCCCACTGTCCGCCACATTGTGTAGCGGACGGACCAGCAGCAACTCAAAAATTTTCACTTCCCCCACTGTCTACCACATTGTGTAGCGGACGGACCAGCAGAAACTCTTAACCCCAACACTTAGAAAATTTTCACTTCCCCCACTGGCCGCCACATTGTGTAGCGGATGGCCCAGCAGTAACTCTTAACCCAACACTTGGAAATTTTTTTGCACTTCCCTACTGTCCACTACACATTTTGTTTTCCACCTTTCAATCATTCTCAATGAGAGCCAAAAAACCAACTCAAATCAATCAAAATCATCTTCAACAGAAATCAGACAAATCAATCAATCAATAATCTTCAACACAAATCAA
>JAVXUP010004047.1:0-43667 GCA_033070095.1 Escallonia herrerae | reverse complement strand
TAGACTAGTATCGAACCCTCAATACTCCACCCAAGTTTTACGAGTCTTATCAAGTTGCAGAGAATTTGCCTGCTTGACCATTGATATTGCAAACAGTTTATCTCGGAAGCGCAAGTGGCTATGGCAATCTGACACAACTGCTAGGCAGATCCGAGAATGTGAAATTGTGGACTTAGCTTGGTTATTTAAAAAGCGGATTTTCACCTTTTTTGGAGATAGCATATTGTAAACAAAATGTAGAAAAAATCAACATTCTCATAATATTCTACCCAGTTTTGTAAGAAAGCAGAAAGAGTTGACATTACGGTGAAGAGCTACTTTAAATGGCGTGAAACACCATAAATTTTTGAGCTATGGTGCCGGTTTTGAGAAGTTTCTGCAGCACCTGACAGAGCCAACCCTCAGATTTGTCGAAAATCATTGCCGATCTTTCATGGGATGTTGTCCAGCACTTTGGCCCCAATGCTTTGCCACTGCGTTTGCTATATGGGTTACCTGGCCTTCAGATCTGTAAGCAGTTATTGTTATATGTATCTCCTAGATATGCCATAGATGTAAATACCTACATTTTCCAATGTCAAAGGACTCATTTTTTATTTACTAAACTTGCATTCTGAGTCCTTCACTTGCATTATATTGCGCTATTTGATGAGCCTTCAGTCATCTCTAGTTTGGCCTTTACAATGCCCAATATTTGAGTCATTCAATGCAATATTAGGAGTCATATATCTTCTCGTTGCGCAATAACATTTGAGTCTTGCTTGTTGAGCTAGTATCTTTTGTACTTCCGGCTAAGCAGTCGTTCTCGGTGAAACATTATGTCGTTGGCAGTATTGCTGATGCCTGATGGCGAAAACCTTGGATTTGTTCACTCGCATGTCAGTTTAAGTCAAATAATTGGTTGCCGTGGAAGGCCTGTTCTGGTTGGCAGCCGCATCGTTCACTGGTTTGCAGAGAGGTGATCTGCTTCTCTCAGTCCTTGAGAGCTTCAATAGATTTGGGCATGTTGCCACTTTATTTAGAGTTTCAACCGTTTATACCATAAACAGTGTGCTATAACAGAAAAGAGTCGCCTGAGTGTATCCTAGCAACAAAAACAGAAGGTTATCGCTACAAGTTTTATCAATAGTGACAATATTTTGTCATTAGCACCGTATCCTGGTCGACGTGTAACACGTTATGCTTTCTCGATGTGGGGAATAAGACAACCCCGATCAAGGTGGTAACGCTTTATGTTTCTTCAACATGGATCGCCCTTCACCTGCAAAATTCTTCGAGACGCTTCCCTCCTGTCTCACAAGTCTTGGCAATCAAGCTTCTTGAAGCCATATCACTGTAAGGATCCGTCAACTCTGACTCTCCTGAATTTTTGTTCCTGATGCAATGCAAGAACTTAGGTAGTGTTTCATAAAGTTTTTTGTTTTCAATTTTGTAAACTGGAGAGAAAAAAAACCCGATTGATAGACAATTTTCATTTTTTTTTTGCTTCATTTTGGAGAACCAGTTCTTAAAACGAAATTGTTTTTGAAAATTCCATTTTGGAGTTTTGAGTTTTCAATTTGGTTTTTGTTTTGAAATCTAACCATCAAACTTCATCGGAAGCAATTTGCTATCCACATTTTAAAAAACTCATCTCATTTCATCACTTTCATCACTACCTAAGCCCTCACCACCACTACCACCAGTAGACAACCACCGTCAGTACCCGGCTGTCGCCCCAACCACCCCACCTTCGTCACTCCACTGCCGCGCCACCACAGATCTGCCCCACCATCACCACCCTACCCTTGCCACATCAACAAATTTCTTACATTGCCACCACAATTTTGCTGTTGCTACCAGCAGATCTGCCTCACCGCTGCCATCGCCACTGCACGAATCTGCTCCACCATTCCGTCGCATCAACCAAGTAGACAATACCTCAACCACCATCTTAACCACCAAGCACCACCACCACCATCTTAGCCACCAAGCACATGACCATAACTGTCGACGATCGATCAACGTTAAACAACATCAACATCGGACACCACCACAATCAGACAACATCACAACTACCATCGATCAACGTCGACACCGTTCACCACTCCTAACCACCCGCCATCGATCCCGCCACTGCAGTCGGTGCCGTCTCTTGTCACTACCATCCCTCCACTGCCGTCGATCTCATCACATTTGGTTTTTGAGTAACAATATCTCTGTCGTGGTTTCGGCGGTTGGTCGTGATAGATGGTGGTTAGTGGCTATGGGCGGCGGTAATACTGTGGCGTGATGGTGTTGGTTGGTGATAATGGAAACCGATGTTTTGGGGAAGAAGGAAAGGAAAATAAAATCCCTTTAAAAGAAACAAAAACTGAAAAATTCAAAACTGATCTATCAAACATCTAGTTGTTCTTTTTCAAAACAAAAATCACAACTAATTTTGATTTTGATTTTGATTTTTTAGAAAAACAAAACAAAAAACTACAATGTTGTCAAAACACACCCTTAGTAAAAGTACTAATTTACATCTCGTGGGGGAAAAACTTGGCATTAAACTATTGGTCACAAACAATGGTGAGGCCAACAATTTTCAAATGGCGGGCAAAGTGTAATAGGCTACATGTACTAGATTATAAGGTAGGCAATGTCTTTGTAATTGTTACTTGAACCATTTTTTACATGGAAATACTAATAGCAGAAATCATTTTCCTCTAGCTAAATGGTATGGACGGACGTTTGAGCTGTGAAAATAGACTTTTCATCCAAATTTGTAATGGTTTGTATAATTGACTTGGGCTGCATGACACTAAAGAGTATGGAATATTGGCATCAAAAGTATTTCTAACAACGTTGTTTGTGCCAATAGTATCAAAGTAGTATGTTTCCAAGTATTTTCCATCAAAATGACTCGACAATAACTACCCAACGTTAGTCAATTCAATCAAGTCACAAAGTTTGCTTAATTAATAACACGTTTTGCCAAAAAAATTATAATGATAGGTTTGGTTAGTCTACAAAAAATTATTGATGACTATACCATATAGTTGGAATGAAAGAAATTGTAAATAGATAATTTTTTTTAACAAAGAACAAAGTTTTAGGGACAAATGGTGCTATCATGAATAACTACATATCAAGACGCTCTATCAAAAGGGTAAGGATTCAACCATTAGGCTTTTAGAGTATCGTTTAAATAGAAAATAATCCTAAAGAAAAGGATAAAATCAAAATATAAATTATTAGCCTTGATATATGGATAAGAACTTGCAGGATAATTGCCTAAAGGTCCCAAAAAAAAAAACTCACTCGAGAAATACCAAAATTACCCATTATGTGGATGCATCATGTGGATGCATCATGATCTTCCTTGTCTAGGGTTGGTCGGTATTTAGTCCGTAGGGGATCGGAAAGGGCAAAAAAGGAAGGCGAAGAATTGAATACGGAGCTTAGTTAAAATAGTAAACGATCTAAACAAAAGGTTAAAGCATTAGCAGAGAGAAGTTATATCTTAATTGCAAAAAAAATCCATATTTAATCCACTATTTCAGTCTTTTAAGTGCATTAACCATTTTCCTAAATTTCTCTTACCTTCTTTGTTTTGGTTCCTCATTAAAATATAAATTGTTAGGGTTAACAAATCTAAACAAAACAAAGAAGTGAAGGAATGGTAGAGCGGCAACTTATTCTAAATGTTTGTCAAAGACCAACACACCACAAGTTGAAAAAAAAAACAAAGGAAAAATGAGAATAGTATAAATTATGAAAATTGTTAAAAGTCCTTCGGGCGAGATCTTAGGTGTACTCGGCGATTTGATAAAGAATTAGTGGAGATTTATCTCCCAATAATTTCTTGGTGAACTCTTAAGTGACTGGAGTTCATCTGTAAATTCTTGATCTTTCATTAGTATTAATTTTAAATAAAGTGAGCAAAAATGTAACTCTACTTGAAATAACTGTGTATCAAACTCAAAAATGTTTAAAATTTAATACATCAATATCTCTTGGTAAATCAACAACCGGCGTCTAAATTCTTTGTATCCACCACATCTTGGAATTTGATGCTAATCGAATCTGTATAAATGTAACTCCAATTGAATTGATGATTTACCATAAAAAAAAATTAATGGAGACATTTCTCCCTCTAATTATTTCATGGTAAATCGTCAACCAACCAGAGGCCACCTTTAAATTCTTGTATCAACCCTATATTTAGCATTTTGTGCTACTACTAGAAGTGTAACTCTAGTTGATTTAATGATTTACCAAAAAAAAAAATTAGTGAATATAGTTCTCCCTCCAACTATTTCTTGGTAAATCATCAATCAACCGGAGTTAACCTCTAAATTCTTGAACGAACCATCTTTTAGATTTGATGCTAATCGATGAGTAGATGCGTATCTCTAATTGAATCAACGATTTACCAAAAATAAATGAAGATGTCCCTTCAATTTTTTCTTGGTAAATCGTCGACCAACTAGAGGTTACATCTAGATACTTGTAGTTACCTTCCTCTAGAACTGAACTCAAATCAAGTGGGTCATTTACCAACAAAAAAATATATATAGAAATATTTTTCTTTAACCACTTTTTTGGTGAATTACCCACCAACTTGAGTTCATCCTTTTTTTGACTCTTTGAATAAACATATTCATGTTTTTTTGTTGCTTGGTGTATGGGTATTTATAGCAATCCTAGATATTTGTACTTTCAATCATATCCATCCAATTTCAGACATGCATTGATTAGGTGTCCTTGAATCAAGTGTATAGAATAAAAAATTGAGATTACCATCCAATGGTTAAAATTCACCGGAGACTATTTTGCCCTAGATAAATTCTAATGATGGGAGGATAATTCTAACCATGCTTAAAATAGATATTAAATGCCTAAAGTAAATAAATTTTGTGAAGGAAATTAAATAGGACTCCAACATTTTCATCAATTTCAACAATATGAAAGTAATTACATTTCTTTTATAAGAAATCTAGTAGAAGCCTTATACTACAAATTCAAATGTCATTCAAGGCATAATAATCGACATCTGTGAAAAAGTACAACCATTTAAAGTTTTTAAACGTATAGTACTGCAATTATTTCAATATTATTTTACCATTCAGGATTCTGTTGATTGTAACTCATATTTAGGCGCTCTCATGATAGCAAAAGTACGCCCTGTAAAAGATAGATAGAAACATCCTTTATTTGATACATTTCTAAAATGAAATTCGCTAAATAGAATGGACCACAAAATGTTAACGTGTTCCACGTCAAACCTCAATAAACCTGAGGAAATTTTTTTATTATAATGTACCAAAAAATGATGTCTCAATATCAAGGGACGTTTTAAACATCAAGTTTACTTTCATTTAGAACGGACGTGGGTAAAGATTAGAGGACTCTGGTTGCCACGTTGGACCCGCACCAGCACTAGTCACATTGGGATCATTTTTTTTCTCACCCAAAGACATTATACATACTTTCACCCTAAAATGCCTAAGAAAAGTTTCTAAAAGAGAACTTTACCAAATGTAAGAGCAACTTATATGATTCACGGAATAAATGAAATAATTTAAAAATAATAGTATTTCACTTTTGCCATTGTCGGCTCCCACTTATTCACCTAACATGCTCGATCACAACGCAAGTCAGGACCGCTGCATGGAGAAAGCATGCCAATTAGCATCCAATCGATTAGGCTAGGTGATTTCAAAGACTTGGCTACTAAGTCCAAGGGGCTGAGCCCGAGAGAAGCTACTGTGCGGTTGGTTGGGTCGCTTTGGGAACCTCCGCGGGGTTAGCCGCCACATCTCGGTTCAGGAACTTTAATCCCATTCCCTTTTGAAGTTCGCACAAAACGTGGACAAGGAGAATCCCACTGATAAAACAAAGCATTGTAATGGTCCTACAAATGATAAAGCAATGTGATTTCTGCCCAGTGCTTGGCCTCGGCTGCCTTGGCCTTGCTTGGCCGTAGCTGTGTTGGCCTTGCTCGGCCTTGCCCACCGCTTGGTGAAAATAATACTTCAAGGCGGCTCTAGAGACTCTTTCGCCACGGGGGCTTGGCCAACAACACGTGCCTTTGAGGATCTGAAAACCCCACTCCTGGTCGGCAAACAGGCGGCAGGCGCATGCGTTGTTTCTAGACCAGATTTTGACTTAGAGGCGTTCAGTCATAATTCAACGCATGGTAGCTTCGCGTCACTGGCTTTTCAACCGAGTGCAATGCTCAATTGTGCGGATTTAAACTGGCTATCATCCCCTGTCATATAATTTCCTATGCTAGTCCTACATATTAAGGTGTTTGTTGAATATTGAGACGTAGTTTCCATGATTTTTGACAAAAAGCCACAATATTTCGTATCTATCTGTTTTAAAAAAAAATAAAATAAAAATCAATTTAGTTTTTTTTAACAAAAACAAATGGATGTTTGATTATCAAATTTTTATTTTGAGTTTTTTCTCTTGAGTGCTTAATTACTCAATTTTTATTTTGAATTTTTTATTTGGTGATGGTTTGCGACTGCTGTGGCGGGGCGTGGAAGTGGCCGGCGGCGGCGGCTGCCAACCGACAGTATTCGGCCGTTGCCGGCTGTGGCTGCAGGGCGATGGTCACCAGCGGTGGTGGGCAGCTGTGGTGGTGGTGGTGGTGCTCTCAAAATAAAAATTAAAACTCAACTTTAAATGAGAGTTTAAAAAACAATCATGTTTTAAAATTTGATTTTCAAAACTGAAGAAAAAATAAAATAAACCTGTGTGCCCAACGTGTTTATTTTTCAGTTTATAAAATTGAAAAAATAAACTAAAAAAAAATAAACGATTTTAAACAGAGTCTCAGCAACCACATTGGTTGGATACAAAGCTACATATTTGTTTTTGTGAAAAGATTGCCGATTTAGGATTATGGTAAAAGCCGACACATAATCAATCACCTGAGAACTTGCTAAGGCCTGGGTTAACCAACTAGATGGTCCGTTCGTTATGTAGATCCCGTGTGTATATCATTTGAAGTACAACTAAACTTATTGAAATTCCTTTTCAAAAAGCCATATGAATTTACTTCTTGACCACCTGATTGATAAGACTCAAATCTAGATGTGGGTGATGTTATACGATACCTACCGTGAGACCTCACATTTAGAGCTGATTAATACCCCCACACCAGTTATATAGTGGCGAGTTCCTAGACTTTATGCAGTAACGGGGTTAGTGAAAACTCTTTCTACAAGAAAATTCTAGTAGATTTTCATTGGCTTTATAAGACCATGCTAAGACTCACATTTAACGTCTATTCGGCTTACTTTTTTAAAAGTGGCAATGCCTGTCATTGGACCATGGACTTGGGCGGTATCAGACTGGACTCTAGAGGCACTAGCAAAAAGCCCTTAAGGCGGTGGTGGATTATGAGATCTCACTTTTATCCTCTGCTTGGTTAAATGGATACTCGAATTTGCTATGATACACCTAGATTATGTGCCACATCCTCAATGTGCAACTTGTGGTTTTTGGCATAAGCCTCAGCGATTATATACTATGAAAGGTCTTTGGTGATAAAAAGGTTAGTGAAACCATTCCCACCGGAAGTGGTCTCGCTCATACCTACTTAACTTGCTCTTTTGAAATTGTCCTGTATTAAGGCCATGGTTATAGGTCGTTAGACCATAAGACAAAAAGTCTTTATGTTCAAATGGGCAAAGTTCGAAAGAAATTTAACGACATGATAACACTAAAGAAAAGAGCTGACAACCTAACAGCCCACACTAGGGTTCAAAATACAACTCAGCGACCATCATCTCGAATGAAATTTGAGGCGTATCAAATGACAAATTAGATATAAATGATGTAAAAACGAGAATGACAACTGAAGACACAAGCAAATTTCTCAAACAAAATCTTCCCAAAGAACATAACAGATGGTTAGGATCAAGAAAATCGCAAAATAGATAATACAAAAATTAAACAAAGAATAAAGTTTTGGGGATAGATGATGCTAGCTTGAATAAGAGGCCGTTTATGATTGATTCTAAAAAGCATATTTTAGTTTAAATCTGAATCAATTTTTAAAATCAGATTTAATCTACTTTAATCAGTTTACTGTTTGGTAAAATTAGCTGTGAACTAGCTTAAAGTTATACAAAATATTTGGATAAAAAGTGATTACATCAGTTTTGATATGACAAAATGACCATAAATATCACTACATAAATAAAGTTTCTAATATCTATTTAGTGAAGTAATGTTAACATAATTTTTATTTGAAAATAATTACAAATATACAAAGAAATTATTGAAGAAACTATTTTCAACCACCTACAAAAATTGTCATTTCTTATCTTGAATTAAAGGTAAAAGAGCGTACATAAATGGTGGAGAGGAAGAAGGCAGCTGTTTATGAACTGTTGTGCTCCCTCTTTCTATTAGCGTAGAAGAGAATATAACTCCAGAAACTAATAAAAAGTCACCCAATAATTAGTTAAAAGGATATAAAATGTCTTTTTGTGAAAAAATAGGGATAAGATGGTAAATTAAAAAGTCAAATGTGATTATAAAAAAAGTGTATGAAATGTCTTTTTAGCTGGTAAAATAAAAAGTCAAACATAAAGATAAGATGGTAAATTAAGATGGTAAATTACTTAAAAAATGTATGAAATGTCTTTTTAATTTTTTTAACCAGATTAAAATATAATCTAGATTAAATCATGTTTGATCATCCCAAAATCAATCTCAAATATCCTCTGACTATACATCTAGACCCCGTGGCAAAAGGGTAAGGATTCAACCATTAGGCTTTAAATTTTTGGTTTAAATAGAAAACAATCTTAAAGAGAAAAGATAATATAAAAATATACCTGATTAACCTTGGAATCTGGACAATAGCGTGTAAGGTGTTTGTGTAAAGGTCCAAAGAAGTCATCGTGAAATGCCAAAATCACCCGTTAGCTGCCTAGGAGATACGAAACAAGAAAGCGCATATTTAGCAATAACAAGAACAAATGGAAGCCCAAAACATAATAAAGAATCTATGCGATGAAGAAAACATACGGCTATTGTACTTAATAAAGCCATTTAGGATTTAACGGCTGAGATAGCAAATCACAAGATCTGGGAAATCAAAGTGACGAATAATATTTAATTTTTTTTAATTGTTTGCCCACATATCTTGATTTGGACCGCTCGCATCCAGACCTGGAGATTAGGTGTAAATCTAGGCTCGCAAACGTATGAACAAGAATGCAGATCATTCCAAACGAATGCAGGAAACTGAGCACCATTTGTAGTAGGCTTGGTCAATCTAGATTTATGACCATGAGATCAGCCTTTGGTTGGCAGAAAAAGAAACAAAAATGAAGTTGAGAATATGGAAGAAGGGGGAGTCTCTCTCGAATAGACGTACGTATGATCATAAAAATATGTTTTTATGAATAGGGCAAAACATGATTGAGAAGCTTCGTAGCGAACACGAACCTTTTTAAATATTTGTGCACGCGATACTTTCAAAGCTATTCATTCAATTACTTAAAAACAATAAATATCTGTTGTTGTAAGTACTCGTTAACAAGTAATTACATCCGGTTAAAGAATGACTAGAATTTCGTCAACTGACCTAAATTTTGTAAATCGTGTTGAATTACTCCTTTGAGCTATGATTTCTTCTTATGTGATCCTCCATTCATCCACGATCAGAAAAAATTCATTATCTTTGTGACATGGACATACGATTATTGTACTCCGGTTGTTTTGCTGTTGAAGTAGGTCTCAATGTCAATTGGCAGATGATTTGGCTATTAAGATACCTCTAATTTGGCTATTAAGACTGTTGACCCCCCACCCCGCGTGTGGTATTTGTATAAAAACAATTCGCCCCTCACCCTTATAAATTTCACTGCAGCTTCCTAGCTTTACATGCCAATTTTGTAGGTCCCCGTTCGTCTTTGACTGCCAACGAGCTTAAGTGACTGTTTTTAATTTAACGAAAATGTGAGTACGAGCCAAATTAATCCCTGAACCTAGTTCAAAAACTGCCCTTGCCCAGGTTCTGACAGGGACCAAGCTGAAGCAAAAATGCACCTAATTAGTAAAGGCAAATTATACTTATGTCCCTGAGGTTAGGGTGTAATTATAGTCAAGGACATTAAATTTTAAAATGTAACATTCCGTGACCAAACTCTTTTAAAATGTATCAGCCGTGTCCATCCGTCAGGATTCCGTCCAAAAAATGTACTTTTTTATGATGTCATCAATACGTATTTTTAAAATGACGATACTACCCCCTGTACTGTATATACTGGATATTCTTAAAAATTTTAAATTAAGATTTCAATCCTTAATTTAAAGATTAGGGTTTAAAACCCTAAAATTGTTCTCTATCTTAATTTGAAACCCTAATTGTTTCACTGAAATCCCTATCTGCAAATTAGGGTTTCACTGAAATCCCTAATTTTCTCACTGAAATTGTTGAAAACCTAATTTGCAAATTTGGGTTTCATTGAAATCCCTAATCTGCAAATTAAGGTTTCACTTAAATCCTCCCCACGCTGGCAACCTTATCCTTCCTCTCCCCTTCTGCCACCCCCTCTTCCTCATCCCCACGCCAGTAACCTTATCCTTCCTTCTTTCTTCCCAAACCAACAACCACCATCAATTCAACAACCCGAGAAAAAAAACCCTACCATGATTTTGAGTTATGGCATGAGAGAGAGAGAGAGAGAGAGATGGGCGATTCGCGGTGGGTCAGAGAGGGGTCTTGCGGCAGAGGGGTCTTGCAGCGTGGTGGGGAGGAGGGACAACGGCAGTGACGGGGTGCAGCCGATTCAAATCACACCGCATGGTCAAATCGCAATACGGATGATCGAGGCAACAATCACAAGGCCTGTTAGAGCTCTTCAAACTGCTCAATGCAGCGACGGGGAAGGGGGAGGGGGAGGGTGGTGCGGCAACGGGTAAGAGGCAGGCATAAATGGGTTGAGAGATTGAGAGAGGGAAATGGGTTGGTGTGTTGGGGGGGTGTTAGGGGTGGGGGCATTAATCTTTCTTTTTTCTTTTTTTTTAAGATGAAGTAATGGCATTAAAAAAATAAGGTTTCAACTAAGGGGTAATAAAGTCTTTTCACGAAAACCGTTAGGGTTTTTAATATTCCGTTTGGTCAACAAACATAAATGTAATTTGTCCAAACTATTGTCCTTATCCTAATTATACCCTAATCTCAGGGACATAAGTATAATTTGCCAAATTAGTAATTTTTTTTTGCATGGAAAGTTGGATTGGAAAAAAAAGTGAAAACCCAACCCTTGCAAAAAATAATGTTTAAAATCAGTGAACTCGGGTTTGAATAATTTGTTGTTGCATAAAAGAAAACCTTAAACTAACCTCAATATGTTAAAATCTGGAACCCTTTCTTAAAACAATATCCAAACATTCAGACGATCCTCTTAATTAAGTTTTTTTTAGTGAAGAGTAGAAATATATACCAAGATCATGATGTCATCACGTGACACGTGACGCTCCTCAGGAGTGACATGTCACTTTGGGGTTCACACTTGTCGGTGCTCTACGGATTGTCGAATCGCATATTCACCCAACCTGCCTTGCACAACGTCGCTCCCTCTGTCTCGAAAGACTAGCTCTCACAACGTCGGTGTGACCAGAAAATTCCCTTGATCTAGCCACCAATCCAAGCCCTTATAGAGTTCCAGCGGCCTGGCAGTGGTAGGGAAGACCCGACGCCCAACTACCAGGCGAACTAGGCACGATATCCTCCAAAGACCTGCTCCCATCTCAGAGTCACCCAGGGTCATAGTCCATAGGGGTGTCGATGCGAGCCCCCAGTGCCGGAGCACGTAGGCCAGTCACGAAGACACCCTGTCGGAGATAGTGTCCCAGAGAAGTTGCCTATCCCGCAGGTGAGTCCTTGTACCAGAGCACTCGGAGTGGGTCAAGGTAGTATTCTGGAAGAGCCATCTACCTAACGGAAGGGGAGTTGAAAAGCTCCCTGGCAGAGATAGCATCCCGGAAGAGTCACCTATTCGGCAGGTTAAGGTAGCATCCCGAAGAAGCCGTCTACCTAGCCGGCCTAGGTAGCATTCCAGAGGAGCCGTCTACCTGACGGAAGGGGAGTTGAAAAGATCCCTGGCGGAGATAGTGTCTTAGGGAGCTAGCCTATTCGGCGGGTGAGTCGTTGTGCTGGAGCACTGGGAGCTCGTCAACTAGCATCCCGGAGGAGCCGTCTACCTGGCAAAATAGGAGTTAAAAAGCTCCCTAGCGGAGATAGTGTCCCGAATGAGTCGCCTATCTCCGTGGGATATTGCACACTCTGGAGAGTGGGTCGAAACATGTTCCACCTCCATGGCTGGGGTGCATGGTGTGGTGAATGAGTGTGGTGCCCGGGGGGCATGTAATGTGGTTGTGTCGCATGGGCGCGTTGAAGTGCATATGGTGTTGGGGGGCACGGCTGTATCAGGGGTGCGGCGCATGGGCGCGGCGGAGTGTGTGAGATGTCGAGGGCATGGTAGTGTGATAGAGAGCCTATGGGCACGACTGTATCAGCGGTATGGCGTAGGGGCGCGACAGAGTGTGTAAGGTGTCGGGGGCACTGTAGTATGTCAGAGAGCCATGGCGCACGGCTGTGTCAGTGGCGCGGAGCATGAGGTGCCAGGGGCACTATAGTGTGTCAGAGAGCCATAGAGCAAGGCTCTATCAGTGGCGCGGCGCATGGCACGGTGGAGTGTGTAAGGTACCGAGGGCACTGTATTGTGACAAGGAGCTAAGGGCACGACTGTATCAGTGGCACGACGCATGGTGCGGCGGAGTATGTATGTTGATGGCGCGTGGGCAGGTGATGGGGGTCATAGAGACAGTGCCCCTGTGACGGGCGATGAGTGTCGTGGAGACGACGCCGGGGGGACTAGGGTCGCAAAGTCGTTGTTGGTGAAGGACGTCACGGAGTCAACACGGGCGATGAACGTCGCTAAGTCAGCAAGGGGGACAGACGTCGCTGAGTCGGCACGGGTGACGGATGTCACGGAGTTGGCAAGGGGCGATGGACGTAGCGGAGTCGACCCTGGCGACGGATGTCGCGGAGTTTGCAAGGGTGACAGATGTTGCGGAGTCTTCGCGGGCAACGAACGTTGCGGAGTTGGTGCGGGTGACTGACGTCGAGGAGTCGTCGCGGAGTTAGTACGGGCGACAGACGTCAAGGATTTGTCGTGAGCGACAGACGTCGAGGAGTCATCGCAAGCGACGGACGTCGTGGAGTTGGTAAGGGTAACGAACCTCGCAGAGTTGGCAAGGGCGACAGACGTCGAGGAGTCGTTGCAGGTGACAGACGTCGGGGAGTCGTCGCAGGCGACGGGCGTCACAGAGTCGTCGCGGGCGACGAATGTCGCTAAGTCGGCTCGGGCAACGGGCGTCGGCGAGTCGTCACAGGTGACGAACGTCTCTGAGTCGGCATGGGCGACAGACGTCGCGGAGGCACATGACCCCTTGAAGAGAAGTGAAAGTGATAAAGGGAAGGCCAAAGGCCAACCCTTGGGGAAGGGCCAAGGCCAACCCCAAGAGGAGGCCGAGGCCGACCCGAAGGCAAAGGCCAAGGCCCACTTCCAGTGGCGGACCTAGGATTTCACGCTAGGGAGTGCTAAATATATATCAAAATCAGTAAAAAAAATTATAAGTAAAATAATACACAAAAAACAGAGTGCACTTTCTTAACTTGTTAATACCTTCTTAATTATTTAATAATATATCGTATACTTTAAACCAAGAAGAACACCACGCAAACTTTTTCCACAAGTGACAAGTGAAGCGGTGGATGTTACTGTGTGTAGCAGCGATAGTAAGCTAGAAATCAGGGGCCAAAAAGGACACTTGTTCCTCCAGCATTCCATGATAAAAATCAGCAATAAAGAGTGGAGAAGAAACTGGCTTCCTGTAGGGTGACTGGGTGAATACAAGATAGGACATCTTTGTGGAGTACCTCAGTACCCCTCCCCCGCCCCCCATTTCAACGCCCCTACCCACCTAGGCTCCCCAAGAACCTTTATCTCCCTCTAAAAAGTTCTCTCTCTCTCTCTAGGATTTTTTTTCCTCATCTGTTTACGCATACTCCCAGATGGGAGGTGAATGGTGCAGTTAAAATGGAGTAAACCTACTTTTTTTTGGAGAGAAGAACCTGATACACCAGCCCCAGGCCCTCTCTTTTTGATGTGTAAGTAGGTGGTGCTCTTTCCTCAACTCTTAGATCTCTCTCTTCTCTCCTTGTTTCTCTACTCCTTTTTCCCAATCTTTCTCCCATTCTCTCTGTCCAAAACCATCGTCCTCACTAAAAGTAGAGCTTCATCCAAACAAGATTTGTTTGATTGCAAGTAAAAAAACTATATATATAATTTTTTTTTCCAAAATCTGAGGGGGTACATTAGCCCCCCTCGTACAAGCGTGGCTCCGCCACTGCCCACTTCCTTGGGCAAATGCCAAGGCACACCGACGGGCGACGTACAGCATGTGACGGTCAAGGCGCAATGAGTAGCGCGAAAATGACTTTCTTCATGACGAAGTCACGTAACAAAAGTGAGAAGTTTGACCGGTTGAAAGCGTTGAATATTTGTGGCGACGTGTCGTGCAAAATAAGACTCCCACTGGGCCTTTAGGTGCAACCAAGATAGGTCGGGAACGATAATATATAAAGGTGTTTGTTGAATTTTACAAACTTAGTTTCAAAGGTGACCGACAAAAGGCCACCATGTTTTGTATCTGTCAATAGTTACTTTTGTGTGATAGCCTTGTACTGGCAAGCTTTCCAAGTTGTAGGTTGCTCAGATAGGTATCAAGTATAGATGAAACTAATTATCGTATACGAGTTAGTCTCGAAAGTGCGACTCCTAGTTCGGGAAACCTATCAATCAAAGTAGACGGACTGAAACTAAGCTGCATTTTTTATTCTTGGAAAAAGATTGCCAAATTAGGACTTTGGTAAAGCTAACACATAATCAGACTGGAACACTGTCTAAAGGTCTAGGTTAACTAGATGGTCATTTATGTGGTTCCTGTGTGTAAATGATTAGAAACACAACTAACGTTGTTTAAAACCTTTTCAGAAATGATAAGACCCAATGTCTAAATGAGGGTGATGTTAAACGATGACCATTGTGAGATCCCACATTTAGGACTGATAAGTACCTCACACCCTGCTTGTACTAATAAGTAGATTAGTGAAAACTAGTTCCATGTCAGAATTGTAGGAGATTCTCATTGGCTTTACTAGGCCACGCTAAGGATGCCCTTTAACATCTAGCAAAGCCCTTAAAGTGGTGGATTGTGAGATCCCACCGGTGATGTCTGCTTGGTCAAATGAATTTTCGAATATGTTATGCTATGTGCCACATTGATTATGTTCGATACGAGGTTTGTGGCTATATCTCGAATCTTTTTTGTATTATGAGAGGTTTTCGGTGATAAAAAGGTTAATAAAATATTCTCCAAGAAAAATGCTGTCATTGTACCTATTTAACCTACTCTTTTGAAATTGTCCTGTAATAAGGCTATGGACTTCGATCGTTAGACCAAAAGAGAAAAAGGCTTAGTATCTGAAAGGGTGAGTCTCTCTTGAGTAAAGGTAACCCTAAGGGCGGCGAGGAATAGGTTTTTATGGAAGAATGTCAAGGTGAGCACACAGGCTAGGTATATAGGGCAAAACATCATTGAGAAGCTTAACGGCCGACACAAACCTTTTAA
This sequence comes from Escallonia herrerae, assembly GCA_033070095.1. Lineage (NCBI taxonomy): Eukaryota > Viridiplantae > Streptophyta > Magnoliopsida > Escalloniales > Escalloniaceae > Escallonia > Escallonia herrerae. The sequence continues at coordinate 27,965 of JAVXUP010004047.1, read as the reverse complement.
AATATCTATGCATATGATACTCTCTACAGTTATTCATGCAATTACTGAAAAATAATAAATAAGGTTAAATACACGTTAGTAGGCTGAAAGTATCCCGAAATCTCACTTGAGGGTTCCGAAGTTTATTTTTCATACATAAGCGTCTGAAATTTTAAATTTACAATAAGTAAGGACTTCCATCCCAATTCCTAACGATCCAACCCTTTCCGTCAAGGACAATTTTGTCAAGTCGTATTTGATTTTTTTATCGTAAAATCTCTTGATTTTTGGATCATCCCAGAATTGTTTCCTTATGATTTATTGTATTACTCTACAAGGAATCTTTTCCTGGATTTGTATAGAATCTTCTCTACAAAAACGTGCACTTATTACTCTCAGATCATAGGATTTAAATGGCCGCAACAAAGCATATTTTGGCTCTCTCGCCATCTCTCTTATATAGGTAAACAGACGTGTGGTTACCACTCTCGGATCACAAATTCTAGGTTTTCGCTCGTTTTCGTTCTAGGGTTTTGCTCATGCCGACTAATGTTGAGAATTTCGTGTTCAAGAGATCTAACGGCACAAAGAGCTACAAGGCCTGGAGAAGAAGATCAGAGAATTGACTACATTGTGCGACATTGATGCGTGTCTCCTGTGTTTCGACGGAGACGATGAGGCTCTCGTGTCTTCTTCTTGCTACTCATGGCCTCGTGACTCCAAGGCTTGCCTTTCGCTAATCAAAAGGTACTACGAGAGAATCTCGTCCAAGAGAACAAAGTGCCGGACAGGAGTTGAGACGGGAGTTGCAGTTGCTGAGGAGGCAGAGGAAGAAGGAGAGCTCGAGAGAGGTTTGATAGAGAAAGGGAAGGGAACTACTGAAGTCGAGATGGGTTCGACGACAACGTTGGGAGAGGCTGGAGAATCCGTAGCAGGTGTAGACGACGGTAAAGTGTTTGGTGAATTGGAGGAGTTCAAGCATCATCCAGAAATTGATTTTTGTATTATGCTCGAACTGTGATGATTTTATTTGGGTTTGTGATGAAGACTGGGTACTTTGAGTCAGATTTATGGGTTGGGTGTGCTTTGATTGACTTGTTTGCAATGGGTAGAGGGGATTTGGGGTCCGCTAAAGAGGTGTTTGATGAAATGCCTAAGAGAAATTCAGTTACTTGGACTTTAGTAATGACTAGATTATTTTGAAAAAAATAATGTTGGATTGACAAAATTGCTCCTGACGAAAAATGCTAGATCATTAGGAATTGAGACGGAAGTCCTTATTACAAATTTAAAATTACAGACCCTTATGTGTAAAAAAATAAACTTTTGGACCCTCAAGTGAGATTTCGAGATATTTTTAGGGTACTAACGTGTACTTAACCCTAATAAATATATACTGTTAGTACTTGCTACCAAGCAACTATATTCGTGAGTGTAAGTGACTGTTTATTACCGTTAAATAATTATGTAAATAAGGCCATTTTTATGCTTATAGTCGGGAAATTAGCAAATTAGGGGTGTAACTTGGGCGGGCTGGACGGGCCTAAGGGTTAGACCATGATCAGCCCGTTCTCCAAAAGTCATGCCCATGTCCAGCCCAGCCCACCTACGGGTCAAATAATATGTGTCTACGCCAAATCCATCAAATTTTTGGTGGACGCGGGCTGTCCTTGGGTTGTCCATAGTTACGAATTATTATTTTTTTTTAAATATATCATTGACCATCCAACTCTACAATTTATTCATGATAATGAAAAGAAAGTACATTAAAATCTATAAATGAACTTAAATATAAGCACGGAAACAAATACTTGGGACGAAATGAGAGAGAAAAAGACAAGAGTCTCCAATCCTATATTTTTTTAAAGTAGGAATAATAAAATCTTTAAAGATCTCTAAACATGAACGAAAAGTGAGAAACCGTCGCTCAACCTGATTCAAAAAAATAAGACAAAAATATGAGCATACTTTTGACTTTGAGGCTTTGACTTTGTCGAAGTGGGGGTTAAGAGTTCAGAAAGTATAAAATAATTAGAAATTGAATTCTATTAGATTTAGAGTTTTGACGGTCGAGATTGTATAGACTTATGTGATCTACTGTTTCTAATGATTAAAGGAAACAAAATAAATATATTGTAACATGAATATATATATATATATATATATATATATATATATATATATTATAAATTATATTATAAAATAGTTAAATGGGCTGGTTTTCCCACGAGTTGGACGGGCTTGCAGAAACATTTGCCCATATCCAGCCCATATTTTTTACAGGCTCAAAATTTTGAACCCACGTCCACCATGGTCACTACAAAAGTAAGTTCATACCCATATTTTGCGGGTTGGCACGGGTTGTCCGGCCCAAGTTGCACCCCCTAAAACAAATTAACCCATGAACCTAGTGCAAAAGCTGACTTTGCATGCAAAAATGCACCTAAATTTGTATTGAAAAAAAAAACTAAGTGAAAACTCAACCTTTGTAAAATTTTATGTTTAAAATCTGCCTAGTCGGGTTCGAATCATTTTGATGCTGCATGAAAAAGAACTTTAAACTAAAACTTAATATGTTGCAATCCGGAAACCCTTTCTTAAAACAATATTCAATCTTTCGGACGATGCTTCTTACTAAGATTGAATCCACAAGTTAATATGCAAAACTCTTAAAACCAAAATACTCTTGATTGAGTTGATCTTCAAAAGAGCCTAGCTAGAGAACCTTGAATCGAAAATAACTCAATAAATATAAGAACCTTCTAGTGTAAAAAAAACCCTCAATCAAAAGTTTCTTCAAAAACTCTAACTTGAAAATCTTGAAGCGCGATAAAGATTAAGAAAGCTAAAAAAAACCCAGCATAAAACAATATTAATACCAACATTTACTTGTTGGTCCTCACAACAACTCTAATTTGAAAATGTTAAATAACAAATATATTTGGCGAAAAAATTATGACATGTTAGAAACCCTCAAAGGTATGCTCAAACAAATTTTGAAGAGAACATAAGCAAAGCATTGCTTTAATTTCTTAATGATCTTCATTAACAATGACATTCTTTCTCTTGATCTGCACCTCATTTTGATTTTCGCCCAAAAAATTCTGTCCACGTTGAGTGTATGTGTCAGGCATCCTTTTTTTTGAATTTTCTAACTGTTGAAAAAAGAAGTTGTCACGTGGTGGCTCATGATGGCACAAGAAAGCTATGCGCTGCAAATGCAATCAACTTGCTATCTTTAAGAGGAATCCGCCAAACAAACCTCACAATTCTCAATAAACGCACAAAAAGAGTAAATTGCAACAAAGGGCAAAATGATCGGGATATTACCATTATTTTGAAGGTTATATTATAACTTAGAAAGGCTTTATTTGCAAACACAATATGCACAATAGCTTGACAAGATAGCTAAAAAAGTCAAGAGACTCAGCTGTGTCAAGTAGGCTCGTCTGCATGGGGATTTTTGGACTTTGTATCGATACAAAGGTTTTTATAGGATGGTAACAAAGCCATCAATTTATTTCGTGAATTAGAAGCAGAAAAGTCTAACATTGGGCGTAGTCTAATTTCAAAAAAATGAGGGGCAGATTTTCTAATCAAAGCACGCCTGTCAGGCTAATTAACCACAATATTTTCCATGCACCACGAAATCGTAGAATGACATTCTGAGAGATATTTTTTCTTTTATAAAGACAATTTCAAAATAAGAAGATTGTATCCTACGTACTAAAGTGTTTTTTGGACTACGGAAGCAATAACCAGGAAAAAAAAAAGACGCTAGAGAAAATAAATGAAATTTGATTAACTCGCAACGTTACAAAAGAATTTGTGCAGTCCCACCGCTGCAAATGGTAGCATCTCAATCTTATTGTAACCATTAAAGTAGTCGTTGTAAATCATATTTGCTTCTGCTTTTATCTTCTTTTTAAGTTTTGATGTATTTTGCTTCCATAGCTTGTTGGACTCATTTGGCATTAGCCTTGATTATATTGGCAATAGCTTTAAATGCCATATTGAAGTGCAACACCACGAATTTTGCGCGAATATTACATGTATAATGAACCTGAGCATGTTGGACAACTCAATCATTGGCGAAGGCAGAGGGAATGAGTAAGGAAAAAGAAAAATAACAAAGGATATAAGGAAGTCGGGGAAAAATATAAACCGTACTCTTTATTTAATTCTTTCCTTTTTAACTTTTATCTCGTTTCTTACGCGCGCGCGCGCGGGGGGGGGGGGGGGGGGGGATAGTTATGTCATAATTTGACAACATCCAAGTCAAGTTACGGTAAGGGAAAAATCGAAGTAATTACCAAAACTACTAGCTGGTGAGATATTAGTACATAGAAACCTCAAGGGAGGTTAATAGATATTAATTCAAAAAAAAGTATCACATGTTTTTTTGTGGAGCTTTAATAACGGTTTGCCTAAAACATTTGCCTAAATATCCAATTTGCAAATAGCTGACCAAATTCATTTAGATCGCGTCTCTTCCGCACTCTCTCGGCTTCTTTTTTTTTATCACTCTCTTGCAATACATCATATGCACGGTACCAAGGGTAGAATTGGAGTAAAAACACTTATTATGACTTACGTTCATCGATGTTTTGACGAGATTATCTTACAAAAAAGACTATTTTTAAAGCGGTGAAGAGATAAAAGACTAAAAAGTAGTAGAGAAAAATTGAAAAGCTTGGTAGTTCTTGGGTTATGGATATAAGTGATATTTGGGTATAAAAGGAAAAAAATTATTGGAGGCTTTTCTCGCTCTAATTCTTTCATGGTAAATCGTCAACCAACGAGAGGCCACCTCTAAATTCTTGTATCAACCCGTCTTTAATATTCAGTGCAATTCGTTCGAGTAGAAGTGTAACTCTAATTGAATTGGTTGATAATTTACCAAAAAATATTTAGTGAAGATAGTTCCCTCCAACTATTTCTTGGTAAATCATCAACCAACAAGAGTCAACCTCTAAATTCTTGAACAAACCACCGTTCAGATTTGAGGCTAATCAACGAGTAGACGTGTAACTCTAATTGAATCAATAATTTACCAAAAATAAATGAATCAATTTTTCTTGTAGCTACATTCCCCTACAACTGAACTCAGATCAAATGGCAAGTTACCAAAAAATATATATCGGGACATTTTTCTTCAACCATTTTTTTGTTAAATTGCCAACTGAGTTGAGTTCATCTCTGTCTCTTTGACTAAACTCATTCATGTGGTTCTGGTACTTGATGATGGTTATTTATAGCAAATCCTATAGCTTCCAGCACGATTTTAACCGTTGGATGATACTTCAACTTCAATCATATCCATCTGATCTCAGACATGCATGAATTAGGTGTCTGTGAATCGGATGGTTAGGATTAAAACATGAAATTATCGTCCAATGGTTAAAATTCATTAGAGACTAATTTTCCCTAACTAAATTTTAATCATTGGATGATAATCTCAAATTCAAATCATAACCATCCAATTGCAACTTCTAACAATTATTATAATCAATCTCTTACTCAGAGTCCACAATGTATTTCTGAAATCTATTCTGAGATTTTAAGTATATTGCCACGATCAAGTTTCTTTTTTAGTTGGATGTCATACTTGAAACTTTGGACTCTCATCAAAAAATAACATTTCAACTAGATATTAAATGCCCAAAGTACAGAAATTTTGAGAAGAAAATTAAGTAGTATCATTTTCATCAAATTTAACAATATGCAGTCAATACATTTCTTTAAAGGCTACAAATTGAAATGTCCTATTATCTAAAGTTTTATTTTGCTATTAAGGCTAGCATTGGTTATATCATGTACTCCCTTCGTTCATAATTAATTGATCGTGATTATCTTGCATGCTTATTTAAAATATGGTCATATTTTATTAATTTTTTATTTTACCTCAAGAAAATGAAAGAGAGATGGAGGGAAGAAAGTGGATTTGGATAGAGAATGATGGGTTCATGGAAGATTAAATTGGAAAGAGAGAAAGAATAAAAAAAAAGGCATAAGGGTAAATATAGAAGGGAAAAAAATACCTATGAAACCTTTTTTAATATGAAAAGTAATCAATTTTTTTTATACAGCTCAATATGATTAATTTTTTTTGGAGGGGAAGTATGTGGGTAACTCACATGCTAGTTGAAGTATGCGCAGTATGCATGTGATTCGCTACTTAGACCGTGCCTTTGAAAGATTCTTAGAAACATCCTTTATTTCATATATATTGCTAAAACAAGATGTGCCTATGAAAGATTGATAGAAACATCCTTTATTTCATATATCGCTAAAATGAGATATGCTAAATAAAATCAACAATAAAATGTCAACGTCTTCCGCAGCAAACCTTAATAAAATTGAGAAAATAATATCTTTTCATGTACCGAGAAATGATGTTCGGGTGTCAAGGAAAGAGATGAACATCAAATTTACTTCCATTTAAAGGATGAGGGGGAGCGAATCGGAGTAAGGCAGAGATGAAAGAGTATTAGCTATGGAGAGGGGATTGCAGTGCCTTTCCAAGCAGTCAAATCTAGTTAGGCGCAGTCGCCTAAAGCAAGTAGAGGTGTCAAAAGGGCCGGCCCAACCATAAAATGGCTCTGGTTGGCCCGGCCCTAAAGGATGAACAGTGTGGCCCTAGTCCATAGGGCCAAGGGCCAGGCCTAAAAATTGGAGGAAAAAGCCCAGTCCTAAAAAAGCCCCAGTTTGGCCAAGCCTAGATTAGGCCCAGATCTGGCCTGGATTTTGGCCCGGCCCTAGCCCGGCCCTAATTTTTAATTTTTTTATTTTTTAACTTGATATTTCCATTGAGGAGTGGTTTCAAGAAAATAATATTAAAAAAATAAGTCATAATAAATTGGTTTATCTTCTAGAATGAGTTTATAATGACTGGAAGTATTTTTTTAAATTACATAAGGCTTACGAATATAATCCTTATTATCGTTCAAAGCTAACTAAATTTAAATATTAAGAACTATTTAAATTTAAATAGTTCTTAATATTTAAATTAAAAAATTATATTATATTTTATTAAGAACTATATAAATTTAAATAGTTCTTAATATTTAAATATTAAGAACTATTTAAATTTAAAATTTTATATTATATTTTGTGCTAAGTCATCATGAGCTGTTTGTATTTCAATTGTAACATCATTTTTTTCTTCTAAATATAATATACTTTTTTATTTTTTCTGATATCTAAATCTTATGTCCATATTAGAAAGTGATTTTAAGGATACAAAAATCAAAATTTAGTTCTACTACGTCAGTATACTGATTAGGTTAAGTTTTAAAATGAGTAGGTTAATATTTGTTTTTAGGTTATATTTGGCTGACGAATATAACCCTCGTTATTCCTGTAAAATTAATTCAAAAATAAAGCCTCCATCCCTATTTAAATCATTAGTTGAATATTTTTTTGTTCTAAATCGCATAAGTTACAGTCTGTTTGAAACCAATTCTTTTAGGATTTGGATTTGAAATTCAGAATTGGATTTGAAATTTAATTCATTTTCTTTTGTAATAAAATTATTTACAAGCTTATTTCAAATTAATCCTTAATATATATATATATATATATATATATATATATATATATATATGGGGACCGATCCACACCCACCGGTGGAGAAATAACAAATTTCTCCACCGAACCGCTGGTCTTACCAGCGGTTGGCCACGTGGGCCAAAAAGGCGAAAAAGGTGTACGGTCACTGCATTAATGGCAAAAAAGGCACGAGAAATGGCACGAGAAATGGTGAGAAAATGGCGAGAGAGAGAAAAAGGACACCAACCGCATGCACAACCAGCGGTTGGCATTAATATGCCTGCCACGTGCCGTCCCCCACCCCTGCCACGTGGCCCAACCCCATGGCCCCTGCCACGTGGCGTCCCCTCCCCCTGCCACGTGGCCCACCAGCATGGCCAACCGGCGGTATTAGCGATGGCCCTGCCACGTGGCATCCCCTCCCCCTGCCACGTGGCAGAGGGAGGGCACCAACCGCGGGTGGTACCAGCGGTTGGGCCACGTGGCAGGGGGAGGGGACGCCACGTGGCAGGGGCGGGGACCAACCGCTGGTGGTACCAGCGGTTGGTCCCCGCCCCTGCCACGTGGCGTCCCCTCCCCCTGCCACGTGGCCCAACCGCTGGTACCACCCGCGGTTGGTGCCCTCCCTCTGCCACGTGGCAGGGGGAGGGGATGCCACGTGGCCCAACCGCCGGTACCACCCGCGGTTGGTCCCCTCCCTCTGCCACGTGGCGTCCCCTCCCCCTGCCACGTGGCCCAACCGCTCCTACGACCCGCGGTTGGTCCCCTCCCTCTGCCACGTGGCGTCCCCTCCTCCTGCCACGTGGCCCAACCGCTCCTACGACCCGCGGTTGGTCCCCTCCCTCTGCCACGTGGCGTCCCCTCCCCTCATCCGCAAGGCCCAACCGCTCCTACAACCCGCGGTTGGTCCCTGCCCCCTCCCCTGCCACGTGGCGCCCCCCCCGCGTGATGCCCCACCTGGTGTCCTTCCCCACGATGCCACGTGTCGTCCTTCCCTCCCCCGTGATGCCCCAACGTGGTGTCCTTCTGCCGAATTTTTTTTTTTGCAGCAGCCTTTGACCGCATAAACACCCACCCTTCCTCACTTTTTTCTGTCTTTTTTCTTCTCTCTTCCTCGCTTCTCTCTTTATAATCCCCTCCCCCGAACCCTTCTTCTGCACTCTGTCATCTTTTACCAACTTCCTTCGTACTTCATATCTCACCTACATAATCTCCACAACAATACAAATCAAAAAATTTTACGCTAGAAGATCGTGGATAACCGCTAGAAGATCGGTAGTTTTTTCTTTAAATACATCAAGTCACAACAAGTAAGTATTTTGAATTTCCTTATAATTCAATGTTAGGTTTATACAAATCAGCGTATTACATTTATAGATTCCAAAACAGAGATTTTTTAGGGTGCCAAATATAGACAGTTTTTCATGAATTTATAAAAAATAGCTAGAGCTAGATTTTGCCAAAATACAAAAAAGAGACCCTAGTTATTCTTAAAGGATCTGTCTCAGGTAAAAATTTCAGATTTTTCCAAAGACTGGAAAGGGGTTAACTGATACGGGGAACCTTGTAACTCTGCAGTGTATTTTAAAATATCAAGCTAGCGCGATTTCGCGCGAAACTTTTATGAGAATCCTAGGATGTTGGGAAGTTCCATTCCCCAGGAATTCGGGCCATTCCGAAGCCGTTACCTATTTTTTTGGCCGAACGGCCCTTTAAGCGCTTGATCCGGACACCGGTTCGCGATTTTTGGGCGAAACCTCCGTAAAATACTTTTTATGTCAAGAATGAATTCAGGAAGCCTCAAGTAGCATTTCGAAGCACTTTTGATATTTTTTTATGCCAGGGGCATTTCGGTAATTCGCCGCCCCGAGAGGGGTATTTCGGTAATTTTACAGTGCTAAGTTTTTTGACGGACTTTTTAGTCCAGAAATATAATTACAAAACCTGAAATGTTGTTTTGAAGCTGACGTGGCGCGCGTAGGGGTGTTTTGGTAATTTTCCCGCGCCAAGGGGTGTTTTGGTAATTTTCCCGTGCCAAGTTTTTCAAACGACTTTTTAGTCCAGAAATGTAAGTAAACCACCTGAAATGTTGTTTTGAAGCTGGTTCGGGGGCGTTGGGGTGATAGTGAACGCTCAGGGGCATTTCGGTAATTTGCCGATGTTCGGGGGCTATTTTGCTAGGAAGGATCCAGCTTAAAATTCATACCTTAAAATAACTTTTAGTTCAGGAAAGGGTGTGAGACACCCGAAAACTTATTTTGTTCCAGATGTTCTGAACCTTGTGACGCACCGGCGATGACTGCCAGGGGATATTTTGCATAAGTAGCGGGTGTTTTGGTAACTTGCCCCCTTTAAAATTTTTCCTGATATATTTGGTATATAATTGACGTAATACATTTAAAAACTTGACTTTAAAGCGGTTTTGAGGTGTTGGAGGTGTAGGGGCCATCGGGCTATATATTGCTATATAACCACGTTGGCGCTAAATTCAGTGGGAACTAGCGTAATTAAGCGTTCGAGTGGTGGGAATTGAGGATTTGTTTTAATACATTGAAATAATGACTATTGCTAATGTGTTGGTAAGCTAGGTTAAAGATCCAGTTATAGTTTTGGAATGTAAATATTATGGATATTATGGACGCTAAGTTGGTTTATAATTATATTTTGTTCTTAAAGGTATGAATTTCAGCTCTGGACCTCATGATACATCAATCCTATACGATGACGATGACCACGTCGCGAGGCACGTATTTGACGGTGTCGATAGGGGTGTTTTGGAAACAATTCAAAGCACAAGGCACCTTGAAGAGTGGGTACTAAACGAGGAACAAATACAGCTATTACACCGTCAAAATTTAACCCTGTTCACCGATCCCGGGAAATGGTCTCGACACGACGATTGCCTTATATCCGCTCTAGTTGAACGATGGAGGAGCGAGACGAACTCATTTCACTTCCGGTTTGGTGAAATGACTGTTACGTTAGAGGACGTCGGATTTATACTTGGAATCCCATGTCACGGCAGACCCGTTACTTTGAACGTGCCGTCTGCATCCATAGCGAATATGGCTATGCAGTATTTTCCGGGAATTCCAAGGGCAGCGCTTACAACAAACGGCGTCAAGCTTAAATGGCTGAGAGAGCAGTACGGCGTGCTACCGGATGAATACACTCCTCAAGATTTCGTGACGTATACGAAGGCATTCTTGGTGTAGGCACCGACCCACTGTGTCTTGATCTCATACAACGATTGTAACCATTCGTGATTGTGCAAATAGTAAGTATCCATTAACGTGGCCCACCTCTCCTCGAACACGTCTACCGTCAACGATTTCTTCACACATGTATTAAAGTCAGTCTTGAATGACGGATGGTTTGCATATACATGGTGAAGCCGTTCGGGATATTTGTTGCTTATGTGCCATGTGCACAGGCCATGGTGAGTATCTGGAAGGACCTTAGCGATTGCATTTTTCATTGCCAGATCTTGGTCGGTGATGATGGTCTTTGGAGGAATATGATACATTGCTTGAAGCCACGTTTCAAATAACCACGTAAATGACTCCTCCGTCTCATCCCTAAGCAGGGCAAAGCCAAACGAGATTGACTGATAGTGGTGGTTCACCCCGGTGAACGGAGCAAAAGGCATAGAGTACTTATTGGTGCGGTATGTGGTGTCAAACGTCACAACATCCCCAAAATTTTGGTAAGCAGCTCTAGAACGGGGGTCCGCCCAAAATATAGTACTAATGCGGTTCTCATCATCCAGTTGGAGACTGTAAAAAAATCCAGAATTCTCACTCTGAAGGGACCTGAAGAGATCAAGTGTAGTTTGAGAATCACTCTTACCGAAAGACTCTCTCCTCTGAGCACGAAGTTCATTTCGAAGGTCTACTTCGTTGAAACTCAACTTGTCAATCCCCCCAGCCTGGCTTGAGAAAACCCCCATCATCTTAGAAGGTGGAATTTTAGCCTCGGCCATTGTAAAAATTAGTTGTCTGTGTGCCGCGCTTATTTCTCGGTGTTGATGAATTTGACCAATCTTACTGGGGGTCATCAACTGATGATTATGGCTCAACTCCACTCCTGTGACAACCCAATGGTTTTCATTTTTTCGGTGTACTGCATACACATGGGCCTTGCAGCCGGTACCCGGAAATGTGTCCCGTTTTCTTTGTCTTGTTGTCCCTTCGTCACTGATCCGAACGACCGGAGTTACATGCGGTGCTCCTCTATGACACTCAAATAGTCTTGCACCAATTTGATCTGTATTCGCCCGTTTTCTAGTCGTCTTAGTTCTAATACCGAAACCTATCGTTTTCGAATATGCTCTATAGTATGCTTCAACTTCGTCCAGTGCTTGAAAAACTTGACCAACGTAAGGTGGATCAGAACCTTCACAAAAATTATTTCCTCCAGTTGCATCCATATTTATACTGGAATCTAAAAAATAAAAATTATATCATTCTCAACAAGTCATAGATTTAAATAAAAGAAGAATAAAATTTATTTAAACCACCGTCTTTCGAGAAATTTGGTATAATGTAAAATTAGCAAAATAGCCCCCGATGAGCGACAAATTACCGAAATGCCTCCGGGGGTTCATTATCACCCTAACGCCCCAAATCAGCTTCAAAACAACCTTTCAGGTGCTTTGCTTACATTTCTGGACTAAGAAATCCTTTGAAAAACTTAACGCTGCAAATTTACGAAAATACCCCTATCGGGGATGCGAATTACCAAAATGCCCCCTGACAACAAGCTTCCTGAATTCACTCTTTAAAATAACTTTTCAGGTGTCTCACACCCTTTCCTGAACTAAAAGTTATTTTAAGCACAGATTTGTGTAACGTAAAATTAGCAAAATAGCCCCCGGGGGTTCATTGTCACCCTAACGCCCATCAAACCAGCTTCAAAACAACCTTTCAGGTGTTTTACTTACATTTCTGGACTGAAAAACTTTTTTTCGGGAAAATTACAAAAACACCCCTCGCGGGGGGGCAAATTACCAAAATGCCCCCTGGTTTCAGAAAATATCAAAATTGCTTTAAAACGCTATTTTAAGCTTCCTGAGTTCATTCTTGATTTAAAAAGTATTTTACGGATTTTTCGCCTAAAAATCCCGAACCGGTGTCCGGATCGAGCGCTTAAAAGCCCGTTCGGCCAAAAAATTAGCTAACGACTTCGGAATGGTCCGAATTCCTGGGGAATGGAACTTCCCAACACCCTAGGGTTCTCATAAAAGTTTCGCACGAAATTGTGCTGTCTTGATATTTTAAATTACACTGTAAAGTTACAAGGTTGCGCGTATCAGTTAACCCCTTTCTAGTCTTTGAAAAACTCTGAAATTTTAACCTGATACAGATCTTTTGAAAATAACTAGGGTCTCTGTTTTGTATTTTGGCAAAATCTAGCTCTAGCTATTTTTTATAAATTCGTAAAAAAACTGTCTAATTAAGTTTTCACCTTTAGCGACAATTACGCCCCGCAATCAGCTGCAAAATAACATTTCAGGCGTTTTACTTACATTTCTGGACTTAAAAGTCCGTTGGAAAATTTTTTCGGGAAAATTACCAAAATACCCCTCTCGGGGTGGCAAATTACCAAAATACCCCCTGGCTTCAGAAAATATCAAAAGTGCTTTAAAATGCTATTTTAAGCTTCCTGAGTTCATTCTTGATCTAAAAAGTATTTTACGGATTTTTCGCCTAAAAATCCCGAACCGGTGTCCGGATCGAGCGCTTAAAAGCCCGTTCGGCCAAAAAATTAGCTAACGGCTTCGGAATGGCCCGAATTCCTGGGGAATGGAACTTCCCAACACCCTAGGGTTCTCATAAAAGTTTTGCGCGAAATCGCGCTGGCTTGATATTTTAAATTACACTGCAAAGTTACAAGGTTGCGTGTATCAGTTAACCCCTTTCCGGTCTTTGGAAAAATCTGAAATTTTTACCTGATATAGATCTTTTGAAAATAACTAGGGTCTCTGTTTCGTACTTTGGCAAAATCTAGCTCTAGCTATTTTTTATAAATTCGTGAAAAATTCTATTTCTGACGCCCTAAAAAATCGCTATTTTGGAATTTTTCGAATGTAATACCCCGATTTGTCAAAACGTAATTTTGACGCCCTTTGACGCCCTAAACACGAATTTTAGACTATTGTAAGAACAACTTAAGCGTAACACAATTTAAACAATCAATTGGTAAGAACAAATTGAAAAATACTTACTTGTTTTAACTTGATATATTTCAAGAAAAATCCACCGGTCTTCTAGCGGTTATCCACCGATCTTCTAGCGTAAATTTTTTTTGTTTGTATGTAGGTGAGATAGGGAGAATGAGGAGGGTGGAAGAAATGATTCGGGGAGGAGGGATTTTATAGAGAGAAAAGTGAGAGAGGAAGAGAAGAACCGTGAGTGAACAGCAGGGAGGGGGAGGGGGGAATGACACGTGGGGGTGGGGGGGTAGGGTGGTAATGACACGTGGGGGAAGAGGGGGTTCACGGGTGGGGGAAGGGGGGTTCACGGGTGGGGGAAAAGGACATAGGGTGGGGGCCACGGGGTGGGGGGCAAGGGGGTGGGGGGCAAGGGGGGTGACGGGTGGGGGGTGGGGTCACGGAAGGCAATAATGCCAACCGCATGTAGGAGTTGCGGTTGGGCATTATTGCCACCATTTTCTCACGAGTTTTTCATTTTCTCGTGATATTTTCATGAATTTATCATAGTATTTTCGTCCTTTTTTGTCCCTTTTCGTCCTTTTTTGGCCCACGTGGCCAACCGCTGGTCTTACCAGCGGTTCGGTGGAGAAATTTGTTATTTCTCCACCGGTGGGTGTGGATCGGCCCCCTATATATATATATATATATATATATATATATATATATATATATATATATATATATATATATATATATATATATATATATATATATATATATATATATATATATATATATAGCAACCGATCTTAAGCTCAGATAAAATGAGGAAGGGCCTTTGAACAAATTTATCTTAAATTTAATTTTTTTTATAACATAAAAAATTAAAAAAAAATTATTCAGGCCCAGGCTTGACCCAAGCCCAGTCCTAAAGTTAGGGCCTAAGGCTTGGGCTTGGACCAGGCCAAGATATCCTCACATTGGGCCCGGCCTGATTTGTAAGACCCGAAGCTCGGTTTAGCCTTGGTCCTATTCTGCCCGCTGGGCCGGCCCAAACCCAGCCCTTTGACACCTCTGAGAGCAAGAACGTAGCACCTGGGTAAAGCAAGCCCTAGTTTACCATTTCTACAAGAAATCAGTTTTGGCTAGTGAAGTACTACTCAAAAGCAATCTAGTGGCTATCATTACTTCACTTGTCATGCAATTTGACAGCTCCTTGTGCTACCCCAACATATTAAGGTGTTTGTTGAATAATGGCGACCATGTTTCGTATCTATCGAGAGTTACGTTAGTTTGACGAGTATTAATTCTGAGATTATTTTGTGAGCTTTTGTATTCTATGATTGATGGGAACAACGTCTAAAGGGTCTTGGTTGACTAGATGGTCCCTTTTGTGGATCGTGTGTGTAAATTATTTGAAGGACAACTAAAGTTGTTGAAAATCATTTTCGAAAATGATCAAATTTAAATCCTAAATTTGGGTGACGTTATACAGTCTCACATCTAGGGCTAATAAATACCCCACACCTAATATGTACTAGGCGGGGTTCTAGACTTTGTACAGTAAGTAGGTTAGCGACAACTCCTTCCACACTGAAATCCTAGGATATTTTCTTTGGCTGTTAGCGACAACTCCTTCCACGTCAAAATCCTGGGATATTTTCATTGGCTGTAAGACTGTTGGACCATGCTAAGGAGAGTTTTTTTTCCTAATTAATATATATTTAAAACTTAATTATCAATTTACTCATTTTTTAAACTTATTTACCCCCATACCACACTTTTGAAAATCGCTGTTTGAAATCAAACAGCGATTTCTACTTTACAACAAAAATAAAGAAGAAATCGATGTTTGAAATAACGATTTCTACCTTGAAACCGTAGTTTCAAACAGCGATTTTCGAAAGTGTAGTATGCGGGTAAATAAGTTTTAAAATAAAATATATTAATAATTAAGTTTTAAAATAATATTAATTAGAGAAAAAACTCATATGCTAGGAATCTCATTAACATTTATTTGGCTAACACTTTTTTGAAGTAAAAATGTCCTGTCATTCTGCCATGGACTGGAGCCATCAAAGATGGTATCATGTTGGACCCAATTGGCACTAGCAAAGCCCTTGAGGGGGGTGGATTATAACATCCCACTTTTGCTATCTACTTGGTTAAATGGATTTTCAGATTGCTATCATACGTCTTGTTTAGCAAAAAAGAAAATTACATGAAAGAACAAATTTTGGGGATAGATGATTCTAGCATCAATCACTATATGTTTATAGCCTGTGTCGAAAGGGTGAGGGTTTGACCATTAGGCTTTAAAAATGTCATTGAAAAAGAAAACAATCTTAAAGAAAAGATTGAAATCAAAATTTACCTAATTAACTTGGAAATCTGGACACGAGCGTGCAAGAAAATTGTGTAAAGGTCCAAAGAAGTCACTCGAGAAATACAAAAATTTACCCATTAACTGCATAAGAAATACAAAAGAAGAAAGCATATAGGAGTAATAAAAAGAAGAAATGTAAGGTCATAACGTAATAGGAGAATCAATAAGACGAAGAAAACATATGATTGCAGTATCTTAATAAAGTCATTAGGATTTAACAGTTGTGATAGCAAATCAGAAGATCTTGGTCATCAAAGTACGAACAAAATTAAAAGATTAAGTTATTTGATTGTTTACTTACATCTTGATTTGGAGATTTGGACCGCTCACATCCAGATCGGGAGTTCAGGACCGTAAATCTAGACTCATAAACTTAAGAACTAGAATGTAGATCATTCCGAATGAATGCAGGAAACGAGCACCATTCTAGACCAAGTCAATCTAGATTTTTGATCATGAGATTAGCCTTCGGTTGGTTGAAAAAGAAGGAAAATGACGTAGAGAAATACGGAAGAAGGGCGAGTCTCTCTCGAGCAGACGTACCCCGATGGCGGCTAGGAGTAGGTTTTTAAGGGAGAAAGTTTAGGTGGCAAGTATATAGAGGGTAAAATAACATTAAGAAGCTTAGTAGCTAACGCAAAATTTTTTAAATTTTTATGCATGTGATACGTTGTAAAGTTATACACGTAATTACTTAGAAGCAATAAATATCTCTTATAAGTACTTGCTAAGAAGTAATAATATTTAGTTAAAGAACGATAAGAAATTCATTAATAAGCCTAAATTTTGTAAATTATGTTGAGTTACTGCTTTGAGTTATGATTTCTTCTTGTGTGAACATTCATTCATCCTAATACATTCCACGATAAGAAAAAATTCATTATCTTTGTGGCATGGACATAAAATATTATATTCGGATTGTTTTGTTGGTGAAGCAGGTCTCAACATCACTTAGACTTTTGATCTGGCTATTTTGACCCCTTGGATTGCCTACATTGGCACTCCAGCCCTTGTGGTGTTCTGTAAGAATAAATCGCCCCTCACCCTTGTGGTGTTCTGTAAGAATAAATCGCCCCTCACCCTTGTAAGTGACACTGCACCTCTGTGATATCACACATTGAACGTGGAATATTTGAAATTATCTTTATAAGACCTTGCATATGATCTTAGAATGTAGTGGAGCCGTGGATCGGGTCGTTATGAAAAGTATTAGAACTGACTCTCGAAAGTTCAGGCCAAGTTATCTAGTCGGGGGTTGTCGATGATTAGGGAAACTGAAGGCAAGCCCAGTTATATCCCATATCAAAAAGATAGTGGTGGCAACCAAGGGTGACCTGATATATCCTAGATTGGCTAGAGAGGAAGATTATGGACTTTGTGCGAATCGCACAAAGTCCATAATCTTCCTCTCTAAAACACCACTCCTCCCCGCCCCGCCCCGGTAGCCCTAAAACACCACTCCGCCCCGCCCCGCCCCGCCACCGGGTTATTTATATACGATACCATAACCGACCCTAACAAAGATTGAAAAACCCGTCCCCGCTCCGATCCGCCCCGCCCTTCCCCTGTAACAATCTCAGAACTCCATTTAGTTTGTCATTTCAGGCAAGTAATCAATCACAGTTCACTACAATTCTCATGGTTCATAGAACACTGAATAATTAAAAATTCAATCACAAAACCAAAAAAAGAAAATTTAACTAAAAGACAACAGTTCAACCACAAAACAAAAACAAGTGACAGATCAGGAAGGATCGGAGTGAAATCGAGACTAGATGAGCTGATTATCCTCGATGGTGGTCAGTGGACAGTGATCGCCGAGGTGGAGGTGGACGTCGTCTGTGCGGGGGAGAGGTGGACAGTGATTGCCGTGGTGGAGGTGGAAGCCTACAGTACGGGAGAGCTGTAGACTGTGGTTGCCGAGGTGGAGGTGTACGCCATCTATGCGAGGGAGAGCTGGACAATCACCGAGAGGTGGAAGTCGACGGTGTGGGGGAAAGGTGGATTGTGGTCGCCGAGGTAGAGATGCAAAGGAGAGCTGGACGGTGGTCGCTAAGGTGGAGGTGGACGTTGACAGTTTGCGGGGGAGAGAAAGGAAAGGGGAGCAAGGAGGCAGCGGCGGTTGCTTGGCTGAGTGAAGAGAAGATAGAAAGAATTAGGGTTGGGACTATATAAATATAAGTAGATGGACGGCAGAGATTAGCTGGTGTATAACGGGGCGGGTGCGGTTCACGGTGCGGGTGCGGTTCACGGTGCGGGTCGGATAGCGGGGCGGGTTGGACAGTATACCATACCCGCCCTAACCCGCTGCGGATTTTAAAAAAAAATACCATACCCGCCCCATAACCCGATCAAAGTCAAAATAACCCGCTCCTAAAGGGGTGGGGCGGGGCGGAGACCCGCCGGGTCCGAGTCTAATTGCCATCCCTATGTGCGATCAAGCCTTAGCGAGGACGGCAAAGCATAAGGAAGGGACTTGTACCCACTACATGTTTCCTTCTTGTAAATTTGACTAGATTTTTTCCTTCTGTGTACCCAATACCGCTTTTCCTTCGCTTTTTTGTTTATGGCGTGCCCATAAACAAGCACATATTACTGTGTATCCTTAGTCATAATAATTTGGATAAGACACTATTAATGTTTTGGTTTCCATGGTAACCTGGCTACTTGTATAATTATGAGAACATAGCATTTGTTAATATAAAATTATCCTGTTTAACTAAAAATTTATTTTGATGAAATAACTAATTGGATACACCATTCGATATCCACATTTTTCTCCCCTCACTTCACACCCTACTCATATGCATACGAATCATAGTTGGGGGATCTTGTTGGTAGTGGCAGGCTTGTGGAGCAGAAGTGATAGGTTTGTATTGCGGATAAATCTTGGTTGCAACCGTATTGTAAAAAATAGTTACAACCCTTCTATATAACGACTATTAATGACAGTTAGAGGATTATAGTCTCGTGGTACAACCCAGTTTGCTACCAAAACTTGCCCTTTTATTGTTGATATCAGATGCCGAAACTAGACTTTACTATTCATAATTCATGTAGGTTCATGGGCTAAAATTCTTCACTTTTGAAAATTATCAAAAATCTACTTGAATATATGAAATTGGAAAACAAATAAGGCATAGAGAAAATATCCAAGAAATAAAAAAATCATTTTACTATATAAATGGGGTGGATGAGAAATTTTTTTAGGAACAAAAGGTTTAGACATTCCACTGTACATGTAGCACGTTGGAGTGTCATGTCCAGGCACGGATCCAGAAAGTCTAATCAAGAAGTGCAAAAAAAATCATAAATTTTTTTTGATAACTAACATAAAAGAATTCAGAAGGTTCAAGTTCACATATAACATGAATAATCACACACATTATAATTAACATCACTATTAAATCTGTTAAATACAAAATAAATTGCTCAATTTGACTATTAACAATATATCTTCACTATACATAATGATTTATTTAACTTACTAAAGTTAGTCAACAATAAATTTTTAATTTTGTATGAAAAAACCTTAACTCTTGCTCTATAATTATATTACTAATGTGATTATTAACTAAATGAGTATATTAGTCACGTATAAGCTAACCAACAATAAGAATTTAAACTAAAAAAGAACAAACCTTAATCTATTCTTATTTTTTGTAATGTAGAGATTTAAAATTTGAAATTTAGAAGAATTAAGATAGAACAAAAAAATGACAGATAAAAACTATGAAAAGACACAAAGAATAAAAAACACAACAAAAAATGAAATCGTATTAAATAAATGTGTTACAATATAATGAATTTTTGTAAATATTTTAAATGTGTTTATCCATTATCTAAGAAACTAAAAGAAAATTTCCAAAAATATTGAGCGTTGCCATTGCCCCCGGCCCGCCCCTGGTCGTGTCTGCAGAATTCGCTTGGTTCACATACTAGAAGCACATATAGCAATGATCCCGCAACCAAGAAATTTCTTCAGTAAATAATTTTGACAACTCAAACTTCATCATCGGAACTGTCAAATGTAATTTTTGTAGCTTTTGGAGCATTTGCGTCAATCTCTTTAAAGTGAGCCCCATATAGCTTGGACTCCTGCATTGGAACGACAAAATCGCAAGGTGAAATAAGCCCATTTGACTTCTCTTATGGCAAATGCAGGAGAAGAACATTTGAGTTTATCATATATTTATGCACCCAAACAAGGCATGAAATTAACTGGTCCTGTACATAAGAATCCCAACGGTGCTTCTGTATGTAATGGGTTCTGGGATCTCACATTATGTTTTAACTATAATATCAACCCTTGCCAGATGATTGGAGGAAAAGTGCAAGTTTTTACACTTCAATGCAGAGAACAGTTTTATCAAACTTGTCAAGAATTTGGAGATAAACATAATGTCCATTTCGTCATAGAGGAGACTATGTCAACATTGTTGTCATTGCAAAGATTGACTCCAAAACAAGTCCAACCTAGGAATCCAGTGGTGTAGGCACTGGGTGCAGACTGTCAACGATGTCAACAGCAAACAGGATGCTTGAAACCAATTATGAGAGATGAAGTAATACATACCTTTTTCTTTACATGCGTGCCAAAGTTCATAAGAGCAGCTGGTACAATCTGCCCGGCTTCTCTGAGAACATTTATCAGCTCCCCAGATAGTCCCTGCAGTAATTTCATTACTCCATAAAAGAAGTGATGGCCATGTATACATGCTATCGATGATAACTTACGCAAGAAGACCCAAAGTACCTTGTTCTCCTTCATGAAAAATGTATGTGCAACACCCTTCTTACCAGCTCTTCCAGTCCTACCGATTCTGTGGACATAATCCTCAGTTGTGAGTGGAAAGCTATAATTTATAACCACTTCAACGTCAGGAATATCCAACCCTCGAGCAGCCACATCAGTAGCTATCTGCAAAATACAGCACCCAAGCTTCACAGACTTCTCTATCATCCTCAAAAAATTCCTAGATGTTGGATCAGCTGGAACATAATTTAAATAGAGTTGGGTTCACGTTCACCCAACAAAGTTTGACATACACCCTGGAAGATTCAAGACAGCACCATCTTAGCGACCTCCCAATATAGCCATCTGGAGATAGTAATGATGGACGAACTTATAATGACACCTTGATGCTATAAGTGGCACTAAAAGGTGCAAACTGCTATGAATTTGTTGCTTAAGGCCTTTCTCAATTAATTGGACTGCTTTTACTAAATCCTGGAAACTTCAGGTTGGGCCATCGATATCGGAGTGGACTTTCTTAATTAACTTTAAACTTCTAAAAAAATGGGAGCCATCATCCTGTCGAAAGAATGCTGCCTAAATTTTTTCTTCCCCTTTCTTTAAGCTAGTTACCTACTATACCCTTATATTAAGATTCGACCTCATTCAACTAATTCAGCTTCACTAAGCCTTTGTAACAACCTAGTTGGGGTCAACACCATGAACCCTTTTCTTCACCTGTCTCCTATCCAAACAAGTTTTCTATGGCAATATCCTGGCAATGAAGTCTTTCTCCCTACTCCTACACATGTTATTACCAACCTGCCTCCACCTCACAGTTTGAGTCTTCTAACTGGGGTATCTAAACGACTATGTTGCAAGGAAAAAACCATCCAGGGCAACGTTCAAAGCCATCACCACTTTCTTGCAAATATCCCTTTAGTCTTGTTTGTCCGGAAGCTCATCCACCAAGGCATTTCTGTTACACACATCTTTTACATGTCAAAGTTTTCATATGAACAACTCCTTCAACTTAGAGCTGAATATGGCATATGCAAAACACTCCAAAAACATCATCTCTCCATATAACATGCTCTGATTCTATGGGTAAACAACCTCATTAGTCTCTCCCTCCTCATTGCATTGATTTGGGCTCTCCCTCTTCATTGTTCTGATTTGGGTCACTTCTCAGTCAAGTCCTGCTACAAACTGTCTTGCCAAAATACTCCCCATTCTATCAGAAGGCAGTTTTGTGCACCTTGGCTCCACTTTGGGTGCCAGGAAGCATCGTTAAACACTGCTTTTACGGAGGAGATTTTGCGCCAACAGTGCTACTTTCTAAAATTGAGGCGAGTGCGTGGAACATTTGTTATTGCATTGCCCAGTGGTCATATGAATCTTGGTTGGTTTTAGCCCTTTTCTGGTATCGCTTGGCTATTGCAGAAGTCTGTGGTCAATTTGTTACAAAGTTTGTCCTTTTTACAAGAGAAAACGTAGCGAGACTGCTTTGGGAAGCTACTGCTCCATGCATTTTATGTGCCTGGTGGAAAGAGGAACAGCCAGGCCTTTGACATAGTGGAGCCCCCAGTGGATAAGCTTTAAGCCTTGTGTTATATTTAATTTAGTTTTCTGATAAGAAAATGAGTGTATAGATTCCTTAATACCCTTAATTCCATTTGTGGGCAGCTTTGTCCTATTTTACATGGAATCATTACGACGTACGAGTCGGATACATGTCCAAGTGTCGGATTTGTCTAAATTCTAAAACCCAAGACACGGGGACAAGGCAAAGTATTCCTACCTCTTGTTATTTGGTGCATATTGTCTTACCTTAAACTTTTATCATCTCAAAGCAATAACAATCTAAAAGAAACACTACAAGATAGTGTTCTTGGTGGCATATCCTATGAGATGCGTCAGACACATATCCCATACCCATGTCCGAGTGTCGAGTGTCCGACACTGGTACTTCACCCATTTTGAAGAGTCCGTGTAACATAGGTTTTATCGGTCAATAGATTCAGGATCCTTTCTTACACCTTTTAAGTACATTTGGCTACACAACTCTTGCCAATCTGCAATCATTTTACTTGGGGCATCTCCTTGTCTTTCTAGATATACATTTAAGTCCTGCCTAAATACTCCTGTAGCTCTAACCTAGCATCAGCCCGACTATAGTGTCACCGTTTTAACACAGAACATTCACAAAACAACCTACAGCACGTTGCCTCGTCCTAGATATTCTTCATAACCTCATCGATGACTAATAAAATTAGATATTAATCGATGGTCTCAAAGAAGTTACTGCTGTATCACACATGCCGTTAATGCCATCTACATCCTTAGTAGGGCACTTATTTCTTCTCCAGACCCACCACATAACTTTCCTTGGTACCCTGCTTTACGTTTTCTCCAACCTTATATGCTTGAGAATTCAGAAAAAGTCATAGCAAAAAGGAGAAACTGAAAAAGAGATCCAAGATATGTAACTCCCATAACGTGATTTGATTCTCTAATACTAGAAACATTCTAATTTCTCCACGAATCTTGAGAGGAGTTTAGTATGATTCATTTATCTTTTGGTTTTAAGTTGATTGATTTATCTATTAAGTTTGATAAGCTTCACCTTAATCTTTGGTCAATTATTGCTTCTTCATTTTCATCAAAGCGCGATGTTCAACTTGATATCCAGATATATATATATATATATATATATATATATATATATATTGTTGATATTTCGGATCAGTTGATTCATAACATTTTGACAATCGCGACATTACTTTCATCAAAGCACAAATTGATACTTAATATGTCAATGACTCAGAATAACAAATCAGTCAGAAGTTCCATTATTTAGACTCTGCATGCCATCGTGTATATATAGACAAACGATTTCAAGAAAACTTAAAAGGAAAGAAGGTGTGATTCTATAAGATGTCAGATAGTCCCAAATCATGTTGACCATATATGAGGCATGAATATCGGTACCACATAAAATCCAAATTATCTGCATCAAAATTCAATGGCAGCTTGATATTACTCCCACATACCATTAGAGGACAGCTTCCCTCCTTGAACAATGCCAGTGCCTTGGTGCGTGCATGCTGCGCTTTGTCACCACTAATAGAAACAACTTTCCAACCCCTAGAAACCATGAATGAAACAAGAAGAGGAGGTTGACACACCAAACTCTTTAATTGAGACCAACATAATCATAAGGAAACAAAAATAAAAGTATATATTTCTGGATTCTGTTAACATATCTTTATCATGTGACTAGAAGGAAATGATGCTCACAGCCAGCCAAATACTGTCAAAATAAGAAAAATCACCTCCTTTGCAGCATATCCTCAACACGAGATGCTTCCTTCTTGTACAAAACAAAAACTAATACTCTGTTTCTGCTCAAAAGTACAACCTAGTATCAGTAGGTGTGGGAGTTGATCTTAAGAGACATGAAAGAATGCTCCCCCCCTGGGACACTCAAAAGTAATGACGATCTACGAGAACAAATCATCCATTATTGGCTATAAGAGTAAAAATGATTCTGACAAGCAGTTCCAACACAGTAATTACAACTAAGAATAGCAACGACTTCAGATGATGGCAAAATGGACATATAAAGACACTAAGATTTAAGTCTACTTTAGGCATCCAGGAGACATCGAGAAGAATATTTGGTCAAACATCCTCCAGGATTCACTAGAACTGAGGATAAATCATCTTAAAAAGTATCATACGGGAGAAAGAAACGATGTCAATTATGTACTTTCTGGACTTGTGATATTTCTCTAGCAAAGCAACCAAACGTTCATCACGTGCTCGATCATCCAAAACCTACAAAAGTACAACAAGAAGATATCAATTTAGCATTTAGTACCCACGCCCACATTACGACCATATGATGTCCAGACAATTCTTATTTTGGCTGCTCTACCTCCACAATCTGCATGACATCATGGTTGGCAGCTAAATCCTCAGAGCCTACAACCACCTAAAACAAAATTCACTTTTTGAACAAGGAAAAAAGAACGTTGAAAAAAAATATGCCAATTGCAGATGAAGGTTCATACCTTTACTGGGTGGGGATCCATAAATTCTTGAGCTAATTGATGAACAGGTAAAGGCCATGTTGCACTGAACATTACCATTTGACGAACTGCAGAGTTAGCAGTTTCGATCACAAAGTGTAGATTTTCAAAATTGCTATAATAACCTTACAAACAACTAACTGGTTATTAAATGCCTGAGAAATTTGCATAGGACACACTGCAACTGTTTCCACAAAAAAAGGAACACAAAGAGAGACACATCGACCTATTACACAAATCATCAGGGTTTGAACACAATGTGTGTAACATAATCATACATGTTACTCTTTTTGGTGTACACGTCAAAGAGAGTATGACCATAGATGTACAAAAAATATTTACGTTTTCTAGTTTATTCTTCTAAGCAATATGAATGAATTTAAAGGATGATCGATTAACAAATGACGAGGACTGCGAATAACTACTGTTAGAAAATCAGATGGGATATCACTTGGAACAATTAGTATGACCAACCGGATTATAATAAGAACATAACACCCCCACCCCGAAAGACAAAGAAGAGAAGAAACTTGATTCAAGTGCGAGGAAGAGCTCGTGATGGTAAAGTCACACTGAAGGGAGAATATTGAAATTGCCGACGTGTGATGGTGTGAGAATGGAATATCATAACAACTAAAACTGATTGGTTAAATAACTTACATATGCAAATGGAACAGCTTAAGTTCTTTGGTCAAGTTAGGCACCAAAATAGATATATGGGCCTCCACTATAAAAAGCGGCTCATGGCACACCTTTTATCTTCCACCACAATCAGAAGGGACGGGATTTAGTTGACTACGAAGTTGATAACTGGGATCTCGAAAAAAATTTGAATAAATCTGTAGTAGCTATACGAAGGGCACATATACAGAGCCAGTGACAGGGATCTGCCGATGACATGTATTTACACTTTACACATGCATAATACTAATTATTAAACAGTCAGTAATTTAAGGCCCATACCAGAGCTTGTTTGGCCAAGTATAGAGCGAACTTCTGGTTCAAATCCCATGTCAAGCATTCGATCAGCTTCATCCAGGACCTAAAAAGGCATTATGGTCAGGAATCTGTGGTCTATAGAGCAGCAATGATATATGTGCAATTCATGTTATCACTATTTGTATAAGCGAAGTACAGAATAAGGCAAGGTAATAGTAGCTACATTTAGACACAGAAATAGAATTCAGAAAACAGGACCGGCTGTAACGGAACTTTACAAGCATGACAAGCGTGTAAAGAACCAAATGAGTGGCTTAAAGGGCAATAAAGCACTCTAGATCGCATGCCCATGGCAGATCAAACAAAATATAATCCATCTGAAGGGTGAGAATTAGAACAAACTTAACCACTAAACAATATCTACATTCTGCATAGGATAGGACTCGATCAGTTTGCAGTAACAACAAGAATGACAAAAACTAAAGATCAGCCTAGCCGACGATTACAAACCCAAACTTATACCATCCTCAATGAGCAAACCACGTGAATGTTTGAAGCTCAAGAAACTAAGAAACTAGGACTCAGACAGCTCCAACCTAATGAAACATTTCTCTGCGTGGAGCCCAAAGCTGTCTCAGCTTTCAAGAATATACGCTTTCTCCAAACAATATTTTTGAAGCTTAAGCTTGGAATTCTAATAGGGATGAGCTTCCTCATGAATCAACCCCAACAAGGTACTACCACATGTAAACAATTTCTTACTCCACTATATTTACCATGAACCAAGACTTAAATTGTGCTCACCATCACAAACCTATTTCTAAATGACCTCCTCCGTCAGGAAAAGAGCCTTTCCACACAAGTAAAATACTCTCAGCAAGTACAGTTGACAATAGTTGCAAAATAAACTTCACAGTTGAAAAACACGTGTATTTTCCCTGGTTATCAAATGATAAAAACAAACATAGAGGGTCTATTATCAGCAAAATGACCGCATAATAGTCCCCAAGCATGACATAATAAAAGAGGATATCATATACTCACCACAAAAGAAACCTCCTGTAGGATGCAAACCCCCATTTCAATCAAGTCCTTCAAGCGACCAGGAGTTCCAATAACGATGTCCTGTGTGTGTGTGTGTGTGAGAGAGAGAGAGAGAGATGCATGTAAGGTCACGATAAGCAAACCAAGGTAACTGAAACTTTGTTTTCTTTTTTGGTACATAAAATGGATTTATATATGATACACCTGGAGCACATGTAAAGCGGAAAAGAAGTATATGCCTACTGCAGATTAAAAGCAGCAGAAAATTCATCTCCTCGCGTTCAACAGCCGTTTTACAAAAATGCACAAGAAAAAACGAATAGATCTGTCCTTTAAGTCAACTGCTTTTATGGTTACAAACGTTCAAATAAGTTTTACAATAACAATTTTCTGTAACAGTTAAGGTTTTAAGTTAGAACTTAAAAGAGCATGAAATTGGTAAAAAATCACGGATTCATGAGCAGTCAAAGGTTGCATCAACAGAGAGATAATGGGAAAAAGGCAACTCGGACATAAGCTGTTTTCTGTACCCTTTTTCGTGTAATATACTAGACTGACAAAGCTTCCAATGATGATATAACTCTGCATACATACCCAATTGTTAACTTAATTATGACATCAGTGTCAGCCTTGTTAGGCGACTAGGACCATAAATGCATTTAGTTCAAAAGTATGAGAACAAGATAAAAGAGAAAAAGTACTCCTCTCAAAGCCAAAACACTACTTGAAAGCAGATTTAATCTTGAGGGGGATCTTACCACACCAGATTTTAGCGAAGATATCTGGGGCCCTTTGGATGTCCCTCCGTATACACATACGGACCGCACGCCACTGGGTTTCCCAGCATCACAAAGGACATCTGCAATCTGTCACCAGCACAAAATAACATCAACTGTTTGATCCTATCATGAAATAACCTATTACATCAAAACCTAGAACAAAGGAATAATATCGTATCATTTGGGAAATGCAAATCCTTATTACAAACCCTTTGACATGCTAAATAATTGCATTGCTTAAACTTTGGAGAAAAATGTTTGACTTGCAGGCAGATTATGTTCCAGAGCACATTTTCCACAATGT
>JAVXUP010004046.1:0-43824 GCA_033070095.1 Escallonia herrerae | reverse complement strand
CTACTTCTCGTTGAGGGTATGTCACAACTAGCTTCATTTAGTTAATTAAGGATACGTTGGATTCTAGGAAGGCTAGCCTATATGACAAGGCATATATAGTATTTGTCAAAATAATGTACAATTGCAGCAGAAGTAAATGACATCCGTCTTGAAGCAAACGTTGATTTTGCAAAAGTCATGCCTGCTTTAGAAAGAGCGAGGCTACCTTTAAAAGAGGCGAATATAATCCATTACTAAAGTCGTACATTTAATGCTAAATGGAGAATGTAACGCTTGGTTAGTGAACTCCATCTTTCCCACCAACATTCTAATGATATCCCAAGCACTTGTACATGAGGCCAAAATGTGATGATCAGAAGGTGTGGAACATTTGTTAAAGCGGAGATTTTTCTGTCTGCTCAGCCTATGATGCTCTCTATTAGGAGAAGATGCTCAATTTGTCCGGGATTCGAGCATTTCAATTCAACAGTAATTGTTCTTGTCTAAGGGACTGAATTTGTAAAACTGAAAACTTTAAGCGACTAAATTTTTACTGAAAAATAAGTTAACGATTTTGGTAAACCAAAAGCAAATGTCTGAAAATTATTTATTTACAAATTTATCCATTTTACCAAAATTATGTATCTGTTTATGTGCTTTATAACTTTTTGGGGTGGCTAAAATCATGTTGGTGGTGGTGGCAGTGACGGTGTAGTAGTAAAAGTGGTGATGGCGGCCGCGGCAAAAAGGTGTCAATGGTGGCGGTAATAGAACGTGAAGACATGGTGTTGGTGATTGTGATGAAAGCGACATGGCGGTCAGTGGTTGAAGTGTGGTGAATCTTTAGATGATTTTGGCGGTCAGTGGTTGAAGTGTGGTGACAACAGCGACTGTATGGTGGAGGAGGTGGTGGAGATAGTGGCTAGGTCGTGGTAATTGTGGTGGTGATAGCAAAAGAAAATAATGGTTGTGATGGTGGTTGTATTATGATAGAGGCGGTATTGCCAGCAAATTAATTGAAGCGGCATCATAGTGGTAATCATTTTTTTTTATGTAAAAGTATGTTAAATAACATTTAACCATCTCACTTAGAATTAAGTAATCAACATTACCCTAACTTAAAATTTTGATCTCTTTTTAGTAGGAATTAATTTTTTAAGTGATACAAGATTTAGGGTTATCAAATGCACTTAATTAAAAATTATTGAAAATTTTAAATTTTAAGTGCTTAATTGCGTTATCAAACAGTTTGACAATTCCTCGTGCTCTTCCTATTCCATATTAAATTCAAGCTTCTTTTTTTTTTTAGCAAAGTAGACATCTCTTGCGAACCTATTTTTGTCGCTTAGGAATTAGTAGTAGTAATCCCTGCATCTTTTTTGAAAACAATATTGGAACCCTAACTCATCTTTTCTTAGAATGTTCTTGCCTTTATTTAGTGCGTGACCCATTCTATAGCTTTTCCCCTAGAAAATGAGGTAACTAATTGTATAGCGGTTGATCGCTTAACTTCTTAGATCTTCTCTCCCGATCCAAACTATTTCATCTCGTAGCATAGTACCTATACCTTTATGGTTCATTTGGAAACATGGAAATGAGATTATCTTTAACTTGCATGGGCTAGAAGTTAATAAAATCTTATTCCAAACTTTGGTTATAATTTTGTCTGATTTATCCGACCACTCTAGATTTACCCATAAGGGTCATATAAGCTTGAGTTCGAAATGGGCTGTCCAGCCAATTTTTGTCCAATCCAATCATTGCAGTTGTATTAATCTTCAAGTTACATGTATTTAGCTGGTATATCTATTTGACGCAGGAGGTAAGCAGTTAAGTATTAGATTAATCATCACATTAGTTCCTAGTCATATGCACATAGAATCGCTTTCATATCTCCATGCATGTTCTGATCTATACCGACTCAGATTTCTTGTTTTCACACCTACATACTGGCCATGGTAATAGTAAACATCTCCACACAAGCCCAATATTTTTTGATATACATTTTGCTAGTATGGAATGGCATACAGACTAGCTCCAAATGATTCTCTCTTGCTATTACAGCCAGAACATCTCATGATAATATCCAACAAAAGTGACCCTGTGGCAGATCTAAATTACAGTAGGTGCAGTTACTGGTTGTGTTGGTATGCCACAAGCCTGTAGTATTTGTTGTCAATTGGGTTGTACTATTTTTATTGTACTTGGTCGTATGTCTACATAAACTCTTATTACTAATACAATACTCCAGATTAAATGTGTGTGTGTGGGTGTGGGTGTGTGTTTGAGAGAGAGAGAGAGAGAGAGAGAGAGAGAGAGAGCTTGGTTTGTCAATTAAGCAAGCAGGACGCTATCGAGTAAGATACTTCCACAAAGCAGCTACAAATGAGCATCTTTACAGGAACTTTCAATAAGCATAACAAATCCGAAACTGCAAATGAAAGCCTGAGATTATTCTGACTTATGTACCTTTGACTTAAGCTAACGAAGTACTAATTAGGATTCAAGATATCTTCAAGGCCTTGAAACCACCCTCTTGGTAGCCGGTATTCTGTATACATCAGGCAAATTTGCCGGGATATTTTTGTTCCAGACAGGATATGTTAGAAAATATGTCAATCTCTTCATGGACCAAGGCCAACTGCAGCCTACATCCTCTCCTGAAATGAGCTGCTGATCACAGCTAGTTTCAAACTTGACAGAAGTAGCTCTAAGCTGACATAGTTGATCTCGGAATTTTTTCGTTGAGTTTAAACAGACATTAGGGCCTCTTCCAGATAATGAAAAAGCATTATGGGACCAGCAATTATAATATCCACGCGTTAATTCATTTTGTTAAGGTGTAATATCCACTCCCAATCACTTACGAGCGCGATCACGCCAAGACCCTTGTTGCATTGTCAGAACCTAAGGTAGCAAACAGGTAAACGATTTACAGGCATTATCAACCAAAAACCTCAATAATCCTACAACAATGTGTTCGGCTCAAAATCTCTCACCTGGTCACTTATGAGACTTGTAACAGGGTCACTTTTGATGTCTTGTTTCTTGCTAGTATCCCCTTCTACTTCACTGTCCGTATCAACAGGAGGAAGTGATGAAGATCCAAACATGGCCTCGTCATGAGCATCCTTGATCTTTTCCTCCCTTTTTGCCTTCACAGAAACAACAATTTACATCAGAAGAACAAGCGTTCTATATTTCTGATCAGACTTTGCTCAAAAAAGCATCATACTGGATACACAGCAAACAATAGGGAGACAGATGTGCTGTACCTCCACTGCAGAAAACCGAAAGCTTTGACCAATGTGCTTGACTAAGTCTGCGTCATCTTCTGCAACTGCAAATGTGGGGGTAACCAAATGTTTTCATCATGGTTAGCTCAAATAAGATTTATCGAGACACAGAAGGGAATTCTTTATATGCACACACTTGTATTCTCTAAGTCCCAAATTCCAAGTACTCCAACTGAAAGACAAACTGTCTATGGGCAATATTCTTCCTTATTAATCATGACTCCATCAGATTTAAGTACATATTTTCTTCTAGGTTTGCTTGACAACAAACTTTGAACATCAGTAAGCAGCTTAATCTTAGAAAGTGGATCACCTTTTCTATTATTTTCCAAACAATGAATAAAGCAGTATTAACTAGGTCGAGCTTTGAGCCTGTGTAAGCCGTATAGTAATACTTTTCAAGTAGATAGATACATTACATGGTTTGAGGTTTGTTGACCTCTGAAAAATAGCATTAGCCAAAAGTTTTTGCTGTGGCTTTGTATCAAGTACATCATGTGATCATCGGTAGTATACACAATATACAAAATTGAACAACGACGAAAAACATGCAAGTCATGTGTGGGGCTAAATACGCACCCTTAAAAACCACTTAAAAACCAAATTGGCAGAATAGGTACACAACTAGTTGTTACTATACATTATTATGAGTCATTAAAGGTAATATGGATAGCATGTTTCACCTTCAATTTCCTCATCGTCAAGAGGGGCATCTTTGTCAAAGTCGAACCGTTCCCATCCTGAGCTCGTGCTCTTCAAGTCATCTTTTTCAGCTGCAGATAAGTCAAAGGATCCAGTTATGATTATCATAAAGGAAAAATAACATTGCAGATTTTTTTCAGTACTTTAACCAGTAACTTTGTGCAGATCACAACAATCTCTCCTATACCTAGAAGAAAGATTTCAAACCCAAGTAGAACCACAAATTTAGATAGTGAATCACTTAGCACTACCAATCATCCCCATGAAGTAAGAGTTTTCATATATTTAATTGGAAAAGTGAAATCGAGAAGATGAGATGGAGCGAATCACCAAAACAGAGCGATCTGGGATGATGGCCTGGTTAAAGAAAGCATGGTTCAAGAAGAAGCTTTATCTCAAGGTAGTCATCACTAACTATGACATCACGGAAAAATTAAACTCTACCCAGGACCATATAGTTTTTTATCACTAGCAGAAAATGATGCTCCTCTCAAGCATTACATATTGGGAATGCCAATGAGGAAATGCTCTCTCGTATACGATTGTCACAACTTAGAAATGTATGCCACATAGCAATGCATGCCTATGATAACTCTTACGTTAAAGTGAAACAAGAAGGCACATTAATTCATTAGTCAAAACATGGAAAACTCATTATCAGCTCTGAGGTCAACCTCCTACAAATGTCCAATACCATATCCAATGACTTTGGGAAGTTTATCTTGATATCTGATAGCTAGATGAAGAGGCGTAATTTAGAGAGTCCAAGTTGAAACTCGTCTATGTTAACCATTGGATTTCACATGAAAATAGGTAGCCCATAAACAGTCTCTTAACATAAACGAGGTTTATATTGTGTTCCTACGTAAATACAAGTTGAGTTATCTTTCAGTTGCTGCTCACATATCTTTTTTGCACAGAGTTGAGGGGAAAGGGAGCAGCACTCTTTTTTTCTATTCATACATTTCTCTGAGGCACGACTATTACTTGCTTCGTTAGTTTTCATAAGCCTTCTCCTCCCAGAAGTTCAACCAAGATCAAGGGCCAAAGAACCTAAGAGACCGCCACCCCCCCCCCCCCCCGCCCGGGCTTCCTTCTCTCTTCTCTCCTTTCTTCGGACCAGTTTTCCCCTTTAGCCTGGCAATTTACTCACATATATCATCTCTGTACTCTTGACCTCCAGGTTTCTTTTCCTTTTTCATCTTCCATGTACCTTGTGCTTTTTTAAGAAAATGTATGCATTACACGGCTAACAGAAGGATGGTTCCAGACGTTATAGAAAAAGATGAGAAACATAACCAGAATCATCTCTCCACCAAAGTTAATGAGAAGACTGGCCTGATATGTCCGTAGCATCACAATTGAGTTGGGCATCAAAGATTATTTATCTTTCTTGGTTATTAAACTGCACAAAACTGAGGTATTGATCATAAACATGAATCTACTCAAGGATCTTCCTCATTTTACGATTTTCTGCTGAGCTCAAGACAGTATTATTATTACTTAAAACTTCAGGAAGAGAAGGTAGCAAAAGGTTACCAGTTTCAGAAAGCTGAAGTTTCATCTTGGCCTTGACTCTTTCAGCTGGCGTCTACTTGCAATATAAGTAAAACTTTTCATCAGATTCAAAAGTCAATAACTAGAACAGCGTTAAAACAAAGCAAAGAAGCACAATCTAAAGGTTTTAACAGCCAAGTAGCTTAAACAACTATCACATAGATTGAGAAAATTATCATCTCTATAGAAATCTGCTATCTGCTACACAAGAAAGAAACAACCCAAAATTGCCTATATGTTGTCTAAAAAAAACCATCTTTTTTCCACTATATCCCTCATCATTTTGCCAAAGCCAGAACAGTACTGAAACATTGTACAGCAGCATAAGAAGAATGTAAACTCTAATCAACAACTGAACCATAGTATCTCCAAAACACCTAACAAAGCATGTAATTATAGTCCACTTATACCAACGACTCCTACACACAGCGTAGTCAACTTCAATTCAACAGAAATGAGTTCAAGGGAACACATACCATTGTATCATATCCATCAATCAGTTTTGCGTAATCAACTCCACCATTCCTCTCCTTCCCATTTCCACCACCACCACTCTTCCTCTCCAATGTCCTATCCCGAGGGGATAAGCTCCTACTTCTCCCCCTTGCCCTAGCCCTACCCCTACCCCTTAGCCGTCTTCTGTCCTCATCCGATATGCTCCTCGACCGGCTCCTCCTCTTCCTCCTCTCTCTATCCCTATCTTTCTCTCTGTACCTATCCCTATCTCTCTCTCTGTACCTATCCCTATCCCTACTTGGGCAACGACTCCGACTACGTCGTTTAGAACGCCTATATCTATCCTTATCTCTACTTCGACTAGGACTACGACTACGTCTATCTGAACGCCTATTCGTCTCTCGATCAGAGTGATTCGAAACCCTAGGGTTTTGGATTTGGGAGGAACTGACGGATTTTTTCTGGAGTTTGTTTTGAATGGAGTGGAGCTGGGATTCCTTTTGGAGGTCGGAGGATTTGGAGGGGCTGGAAGCCTTGACGAAGGTGTTGAGGAAGGAGGAGGAGGGAAGGGCGGAGCCGCGGGAAGGAACGGCGTCGTTAGAGTTGGAGGGGGTAGCGGAGGAGGAGAAGCCGAGGCCTTGCTTGAATTTGGCGGCGGCGCCGCCCTTGCGGGTGAGCTCGTCGTAGTAAGCAGCCGCCTTCTCTTCTTCCATTGATCGGCGGTAGGGGAGGGACTGAGCTGGGTGTTAAGCTTCGTGATTCGTCGTGATGAATACGTTGTCGTATCGGATTGCTCTAACTGGTTTGTGTCTTGCGCAACATTTTTTTAACATCACCAAATAAATATTATCCGAGCGAATAGTATGTTTGGAGATAGTTAAAAAGATAAAGAAATTCACTTACAAGGCTTAGCATAAACATGATAAACTTAAATCTCAATTTAGTGATAGATTACCAGAAGCTAGCTCGTTGAGCTGCTTAGTGGGCGACAGTCGGTGCGATCTCTACTCCTTCAGGTTTGCGTCCCATCTCCTTCTTCATGTATTCCTCTGTTAGTTCTTCCAACATGGACGAACCTCTTGGCCTTGAGCGTTGCGGCCATATGATGGTGTTGGAGCCTGCTCTTCTTGCTCCTCATCTCCTGAAATGGCAGAACACCTTGATAGGCCGGTTTGCGGATAGCCGCGTCTTCACCAGTCACTTTGTCCAGCAGACCATAGATCAATGTTGGCATCTCCATGATTCCATTGAGGTTGAACCTGTCCCTGGAATATTAATGGCGCAGCTAGTTTTCATTCAATGGCAGCCTTATAGTTGTGTTCCTCGCCTGGATTTCTCTACCGTTCAACTGTGGGTTCGTATCCGTGATATACCGGCGGAGTTGTTTCTTTACGAGGTCGCGGAGCATATGGGTGCATGCTTCGGTGAAGTCCTTCAGGTAGACTGGTCTGATTATCGTCGCCGATAGCGTGATTTCTTCCGCGTTCAAGTTCAAGTCTCTGTTTCTGATCCGCTCGTTGCTGGTGTCTATGTGCCAACGGTCGAAGGCCATGTCAATTGGGCCTGGGCATCTTGCGAGTGAGTATTTCGGGTGTGCCATCATTGTGGCGTAATTGGGCACGTTAACACTGCTTGCTCTTTATCTCTAGCCCAAGCTCGTCTTCTGCAAGAATATGTCATGCGCAAATACCCTACTTTTGTTGATGCCCAGGTGTATTATCAAGCCCACCGTCCTCTGTACACTAGTCGTCTAAGGGCATATCCTAATACTAGCCGTAACCGTACCAGCCATATCCACCAGTACAATGCTGCGGTGGCGTTTGCAGACATGGAGCTTGATAATGTCTCTTCCGGCCATTCCATGCAGTGTTTATCGTCTGCTTCTTCTTCGGCCGAAACTTCGTCTGATCGAGTGGCGATTCCTGGTTCTTCCCCGGTTTCATCGGCGACCAGTTTTTATTCCCTTTCAGACACCACTTCCTCTCCGATGGGTTTATCGCCGGAAAATTATGTGCTTCAGCCGTCAAAATTATGTTCCCGAGGCTGGCAGTAGCGTGTCGTTCCCGGTCAACGTGGGGGCTTCGTGTCCTTCTCCTGGGTCCACCACTGATCCGTTGATCTCCTTGCCGTCGGCCACGTGTGCTTTGTCTTCTTCATGTGGTGTAACTCCCAACTAGGGATGGCAATGGGGCGGGTCGGATGCGGATCTTACAAAATCCGAACCCGCCCCGCTAGTCCTGAACCCTCGCCCCGCCCCGCCCCGCCCCGCCACCGGGTCATTTATGAACAACACCATATCCGATCCTAAGGGTAGTTGGAAAACCCGCCCCCGCCCCGATCCGCCCCGGCCTTCCATGAAGCACTAAAAACCCACACCAACCTGCCCCGCCCGTTCCACTTGGTTTGGCATAATTCATTTTTACTCCTTAAACATGTATTACAAAAGTTACACAAAATCATATCACAAAAAATAAACTAGACAAATATTAAATTGATGTCCAAAATTTTTAAAGGAGAGATTAATAGATTACAACACATTTCAAATAAATTACACCACAATTCAAATTACCGTTCAAATAGACTATACCACATTTACGAAATAGTTTAATTACAACACAAATACAACAAAATAATAAAAAAAAATTCCAAAGCAAGCTAGTCCAGAGACTCCCACGCTTGCATTTGGTTTGATGGATGAGAAATCTAATCCTCCAATGTAGCTCTAGGGGTTTGCACCGGAGATGATGCGATGGGAAAAGTCGTAATTTCATTGGAAGACATGATTTTATCTGCATATACATTTGAACACAAAGAAAACTTGATCACTAAAATAAATGAAATTACGCAAAGCTTGAATTAATTAAAAGATACGAAAATTACGCAAGACTATGTTCCCTGCAATTATACACAGATGCTTTTCCAGTATAAGTATCATTAGTACCTAAGCAATAAAAACTCATTTCCCAAAAAGACTCAGAACAATGCGAGCAATAAGCAATTAGACGAAAAAATCAATTCCCTTAATTCACATAAAGGGACAGAGAAACTCAACTCATAGCAGTTCATCCCCATCATTCAAAACCAATTTAGAAACAAAATCTAAAAAAAATACTAGTTCATGCCTATCAGCAACCTTTCACATACTAAATCCATGCTCCCATCATTCAGTACAGCAATCTGAAGTGCTGTTTCATGAGGCATTTCCCTTGTCATTTTCATGGCTCCTTTAATTCAATAAGATTAAATCCATCATTGGTCCATGGTTCATCGTTAAGCTTTGACTACAATTAGTTGAGGATATCTCTAATTTGATGTAAGATTTGGATTACATAGACTTTCAATCCCATGATCAATTTTCAGATTAAGTCTTTCAAACCAAGAGTCCTGTGTTTCATGCCCATCATCCACTACAGCAACCTTTTACCATTTTAGGAAAAACAGAAGTACAACTATGAAATTGAATTCCCTTCACACACAGAAAGAAATAGAGAAGTACAACTATGAAATTACATACCCACATCATTCAAAAATCAATTATAAACAAGATTAATCACATAAATGATGAAAAGAACGTGATTTATCTGGACAGATGTTCGACAGAAATGATAAGAAAAAAATAGAGAACCCAATTCCCTTGATTCAACAGAAAAATAACCTAATTTGGATGGATGCTCAACAGAAATGATAAGAAGAATATAGGCTAGAATCATGTTATTGAAATGAAAAGAAGATTATAGCTACCTTGGATTCGGGATAAGAGGAGAAGAAGAAGGAGGCAGCGGCGGCGGCCGGCTGTGGATCCATCGGCAGAGAGGGAGAGACGAGGTGCGGCGGCCGGCGTGGTAATGGAAAGTCGAGAGAGGCACTGATCGAGGCAGAGAGTGAGAAAGGACTGAGAAGATAGAATCTAGGGTTTCTTTACAAACATATATATACTAAAGGATGGACGGCTAAGATTGCATGATACATAGGGTAATTATACAAGGGGCACGGGTCGCGGGGCGGGTCGGATACCGGGGCGGGTTGGACAGAATACCATACCCGCCCCTAACCCGCTGCGGATTTCAGAAAAAAATACCATACCCGCCCCGTGACCCGGTCAAAGTCAAAATAACCCGCTCCTATCGGATCGGAGCGGGTCGGAGGTCCGCCGGTTGCGGATCTTTTTGCCATCCCTACTCCCAACCCCGGTGCGGCTTCCGAGTTAGTGGCCTCTCGAGTAATCGCAGATAGGGATGAAGCAGCCTTATCACTTGGGGCGCGTTGGGCTTTGTTCCTGTTTGGGCCTGCTGCAGGTGAATTCGATCTCTCTTTGGATGGGCCACCAAGTCCCTTGATCCAACAACCAGCTCTACCAGTCCAGAACCCTTTCCAGCTTGTGCCAGCCCTTCCCCCCTGAACCTCATTTGCCCTTGTCGTCTGGGCCGCTTCGTCCATGCGCTGGGCCTGGCCCCAATCATTCCCCTCCGTCCACGGCCGGCATTTCTTCTAGACCTCCATGTCACGGACCGATTGGAAAGAAGTTGATTTTGGAGGTTACGCCATGCGGACGCTCATTAGGCGCTTACGGGACGCTTAGTGGACGCTTACTTGGCAATTGAGGAACAAGGCTTCCGGAAGGTTCAAGACTCCTCTACATTCTTGTGTCTTGTAAATATGTGAATATTCTAGAGTAGGGAGGATATCTCTAGAATAGTGGAAGAGTATTCTAGAAGTAGTCTAGAATACTAGATAGGATTGTAAATAGTCTAGAGAGTTCTAGATAGGGAATACTATTCGTAGGATC
Source organism: Escallonia herrerae (assembly GCA_033070095.1). Classification (NCBI taxonomy): domain Eukaryota; kingdom Viridiplantae; phylum Streptophyta; class Magnoliopsida; order Escalloniales; family Escalloniaceae; genus Escallonia; species Escallonia herrerae. The sequence continues at coordinate 33,048 of JAVXUP010004046.1, read as the reverse complement.
GAATGCATCTCCACCGTCCTTTGAGGAGGTGGACTAGTATATATAGCCAAAGCCATGTGTTGGCCAAGGCATCCCATACATCCTAGACATTCAAGCAATCTTTGTACTAAAGCATTGTAAGCTTTCTCCAAGTAGCGTATTGGGAATCCTTTCCCCAACCTCTTGTGTTCCGTTGCATATTTGTTTCCAACTTCGCCCAGCTCTACAGTTAGGCTGACTTAGCGAGCAAGCGGGGGCTTGATCTAGCTAAGTGCCGCACGGTTTCGACTTAGGGAAGCTCGGTCCGTGACAGGTGGTATCAGAGCCAGGTTACGAAGGGTCGTGCCAAGCAAGGAGCAACTATGGCAGGCAAGGATACTAACGTTGGAGCATCCGGAGTGGCCGAGGAGAATGTCGTTGTGGAACATGGGTGAGATCCATTACCACCCGCCGGTGGGAAGAAGGGTGGTCGAGGCCAATCCAAGTCGGGGGATGCACTTGCTTCGTTGGATGGCCGAACGGGTCACTTGGAGATTGATGTGGGTAATGTCAAGGATCACCTAGGAATGGTCGAGCAAAATCTACAGACGTTGGAGGATCACGTCTTAGAAGAGCTCGAGTTGCTCAAGAGGGCGGTGGGCGCCCAAGACGAGCTACGTGAAAGGTTCACGGAGTTGTTCAATAGTTTGCAAGAACAACTCGATGTGGTGAAGGTTGGCATGGAGGAGATAAGGCAAGACGCGGCGATGTGCGAGAGAGCTATCGCGGGTGGAGCGGTTGTCACTCCTAGTCCAAGGGTGGACACGCCAAAGCCAAAGGAGTTCGGAGGCAAGAGGGATGCCAAGGAGCTCGACAATTACATATGGCACATGGAGCGATACTTCGAGGGTGCTAGCATTACAGACGAGAAAACTAAGGTAAGAACTGCTACTCTCTATCTTACGGATACCGCAACTCTATGGTGGCGTAGGAAACATTGCGATATAGAAAAGGGGTTGTACACCATAGATTCATGGGAGGTGTTCAAGAAAGAGATCAAGAAGCAGTTGTATCCGAAAAATGTGGCCTACGAAGCAATGAAGGAATTGAGACATAAGGGCTCGGTAAGCGACTACGTGAAGGAGTTTACGACTCTTATGCTTCATATTCCAAATATGACAGAGGAGGATCTTCTCTTCAACTTCGTCGATGGCCTCCAAAGTTGGGCCAAGAAGGAACTTCAACGCAGGGCGCGAAGGATGTCGATGAAGCCATAGCGATGGCGGAGTCATTGGCGGAGTATGATAGAAGTGGGGGATCTTCAAAGTCGACGGAGGAAGAAGAAGCTTCGGAAGGAAACCATGCCAATGGTGGGGGAGGAAGTCCCAAGGCATGGCAAAAGGGGAAGAATCAAGCTAGCACGAGCAAGTCCGAGGGCCATGGCAAGCTAGAGGAGAAGTGAGTCAAGAACAAGCCCAAGGACGGATGCTTCTTTTACGGAGGGCCGCATTGGGCAAGGGATTGCCCGCGACAAGGCAAGATGGCTGCCTTAGTCAAGGAGAAGGAGGAGTCCGAAGGCGACACGGTGCACATAGGCTCGCTCCAAGTCCTAAATGCGCTCCAAAGGAGGAATGTGCCGCAAGCGCTGACGGGTGAGGGACAAGCTTCAAAGAGCGAGGGGTTGCTCTACATGGAAGCGAAGTTGAATGGGAAGCCTGCTCATGTGTTAATGGATACGGGGGTGACTCACAACTTTATCACGATGGGAGAGGCCGAGCGGTCGGGCCTCAATGTGGTTGACGGGGGAGGTTGGCTAAAAACCGTCAACACCGAAGCAAAGCCCTTACAAGGTACAGTTCGACGAGTGGAAATGTGTCTTGGCAAATGGAAGGGGTTTGTGAACTTCTCTGTCGCATGGTTGGATGATTTCAAGGTGGTGTTAGGCCTTGATTTCTTGCGACAAGTAAATGCCTTAGTGTCACCGTATAATAACGCGGTGTGCATTATGGAAAAGGGTTCAGCTTGTGTGGTGCCTATGTTTGGGGGAACATCAAGCACCGTGACTTCTATGCGGCTATTGAGTATGCAACTAGTACAAGAAGTCGAAAGGGGGGAAGCCAATAAGAGTGAGGGCACTTACTTGGCGAATCTTAAGGTTGAAGATCGTGTTGTGCCTGTGACCGGATAGCCATCAAAGGAGTTGGTAGGCGTCGTCAAGGGGAAGAAGGACGCTATGCCGCGGGAGCAACCACCTAAGGGAAAGGTGGATCGTGAAGGCAAGCTTGACCAGGGGGCCAAGCCACAAACCGTGGCACCAAGCGAGATAGTGCCCCCAAACGTGGAGAAGGTGGCGACTACTTTGAAGGCAAAGGGGGAGATCGTCAAGCTAATCAAGGAAGGCCTACAACGCGATACCTTAGCCAAAGAGTTGCTATAGCTTGCGAAGAGTGGGAAGGCCCAACGATATCGGGTGAAGGGAGACCTACTCTACACATGGGATGGACGAGTGTACGTGCCAAAGTGGAAAAACCTAAGGAGGATGGTCATACGGGAATGCCACGACACTCAGTTGACAGTGCATCAGGGGCATAGACGGACATATGCCTTGGTGACAAAGACATATTTTTGGCCTTAAGTGAAGAAGGAGGTACAAATGTGTGTCAAGACTTGTCATATGTGCCGACAAGTCTAGGGGGAGAGTCGAGCCGATGGAGCTAAACTCGTGAACGTGACTCAAGTTTGGCATGACTTGCATAGGCGTGAGGCTGAGTACGTGTTTGGGGATAGGCTTGAACAAGGATGAGGTGTTCCACCAAAGTAGCACTACTTGGTCAAGTGGAAGGGATTGTCGGAGCACGAAGCGACTTGGGAGTTAGCGGAAGAGCTCGGACAGTTCAAAGACCTCGTGGATCGCTATCACGAGGAGGTTGCGATGAGGGCGTCGCACAATTAGGTGGGGGAGAATGTCACAGACCGATTGGAAGGAAGTTGATTTTGGAGGTTACGCCATGCGGACGCTCATTAGGCGCTTACGGGACGCTTAATGGACGCTTACTTGGCAATTGAGGAACAAGGCTTCCGGAAGGTTCAAGACTCCTCTACATTCTTGTGTCTTGTAAATATGCGAATATTCTAGAGTAGGGAGGATATCTCTAGAATAGTGGAAGAGTGTTCTAGAAGTAGTCTAGAATACTAGAGAGGCTCGTAAATAGTCTAGAGAGTTCTAGATAGGGAATACTATTCGTAGGATCAAATGCATCTCCACCATTCGTTGAGGAGGTGGACTAGTATATATAGCCAAAGCCATGTGTTGGCCAAGGCATCCCATACATCCTAGACATTCAAGCAATCTTTGTACTAAAGCATTGTAAGCTTTCTCCAAGTAGTGTATTGGGAATCCTTTCCCCAACCTCTTGTGTTCTGCTGCATATTTGTTTCCAACTTCGCCCAGCTCTACAGTTAGGCTGACTTAGCGAGCAAGCGGGAGCTTGATCTAGCTAAGTGCTGCACGGTTTCGACTTCGGGAAGCTCGGTCCGTGACATCCAGCTGGACCACACCCTTCATTTCATCAATTCGGGTTGACGTCTCAGCCTGCTTCGGTACATCTTTAGGCTCTGACCGCTGTGCCTCCCACAGTCGCAGTTTCGGGGGCTGCCGCTACGGCACCGACTCCGGCTGGTTTTTCGGCGACTCCCCAGACCACTTTTCTGGCAGGTTTTCCAGCGGCTCCGCAAACCACTTTTTCGGCTAGTTTTTTGACAACTCACAGATAGTCTCGGGTGGCTGCTCTGGGTACTTTCCTAGGCACTTTTCTGGCACCTTCGGTCGACCGTCCGACGCCTTCCACGGGGCCACTCCTCTCGGCACCTCTGCTCACTGATCCCCCTGCTCGTCGATCTTTGGCCTTCCTACTTTGGGTGCCTTCGAGTATGAATTTCCAACCTGAGGAGCAAATTTGGACAGTTGGTGCTTATTTGGGGTCGTTGCCATATTCTCGTCAGTTGCATGCCCCGGTGGAGTCTCGCAAGCAGTATCGCGATCTGGAAGCTGATCTCCCCTTTATTTTATTTGTCACTACAAGCAAAGTGCCTCAGCTTTTTCCTCCAGAGAGGTCCTCATCCTCTGCCTCGGACTCTTCCCGAGACTCTCAGGCCTCGCATAAACAAATTTCCAGGAAGCTAATCTTCTTCCGGATGCTCTCTTGAAGAAAATTAGCTTGGCCTCAGACTGTCAAGTTCTTGAACTATCAGGGCGTGCACTGCGGGGATTGTCAGCTACTTCGGATATCACCTCCCTAAAGGGCCTGAAGCGTTGTTGTACCCTGAAAATTTAAAAGCTTGATCAGTCGCCGGGTACGCTGTTGTACTTTACTCCTTATTGTCTACCTCGCATTTTAATTCTCAGTTCCCTGTTTATTGATTATTATTTACGGGGTAGTGGGCGCTCGATATTTTGGCTTTGGGTTGTGGTTCTAGGGCTCGGTTGTCGCATTGAGCTGATCGTTGTGGTGAATCATTTTGCGCGTTGTTGGTTCGTACGACACTTGATAAGTGCTATTGGTTTGTGTTTGGCTTTGGTCGTTAGGCCTCACCAACCACGGGGGCTTCAATGATTATTCTAAGTTGGAACTGTGGTGGCTTTGGTCAATCCGCCACAGTTTGTACAACATCTCGTTTGATCAAATTGTTCAAACCAGACATTATTTTCATTATGGACACCAAAGCTAGTTATAGTGTCGTAGCTTCTAAGTTTATTAGATCAGGCTTTTCTTTGTTCGTGGGGCTGGACCCTGTTGGCCACAGTGGTGGCTTGTGGTTAGGTTGGCAGGCCTCCGTGTGCTTGATGGTTCATCATGTTAGTTAGTACGCATTGTATTTTGACTACGGTACTCTATCAGGGGGTGGCGAGTTACACGGGTTTGTCTATGGACACCCTCATCTTGCATCCAGGTTGTAGACCTGGACTTCCATTGCCTCTCTCCTATGTTCCTTCTCCCTTCCCACCTGTCTATGTGGGGAGTTTAACCAAGTCTTAGATTCCTCTGAAAAGTCCATCGGTGGGTCTTTGGTACCCGCTGGTAGTTTTGCTTTTCGAGACTTCTTAGCATAGTTTGGTTTATCTGATATCTGTTGGGATGGTCCCCTCTTTACTTGGGCTCGTGGCTCACCAGTACGGGGGTTTGTCTACAAAAAGCTCAATCGAGTCCTAGCTTCCCCCTCCTAGGTTGTTCTTCATTCCACGGGGGTAGCCCAAAATTTAGCTATTCAGCGATCTGATCATGCACCGATTCTCTGTACTACTGAAACCTCCCGCTCCGTGTTCCCTTACCCCTCTCGCTTTGAGGCCGTATGGCTGGCCTCTCCGAATTGCTTAGCGTTAATCTAAGACCTCTGGGCTGGCTCCGTCATGGGCTCACCGCTCTTCCAGCTAATGAGTAAGCTGAGTCTGATACTGCATGCTTTGCGCTCCTGGGGCTTTCCTAATTTTAGACAACTCGAAAGTCAGATTAGGGCGGTCCAGCACCAGCTTGCTCAGCGTCAATCTCTGGTGACGGAATAACATGTGGCCTGTTTAGCTGAGTTTTTTCTGCGTCACCATCTAGACTTCCTTTTGAAATGTGAAGATGTCTTTTAGGCTCAGAGATCAAAAATTACCTGGATGAAAGTCGGTGACCGCAACTCAAAGCTCTTCCACACCTCTACTATCATCCGTCGACCACAAAAAAATTATCTCTTTTTTCAAAGATGCCCATGGTCGTAGGGTGTCTAATGAGACGGACCTTCGATCATGCCTGCTGGCGTATTTCACAAATCTCCTGGCGCCGCCAACCCCCCTTCGGGCCTGTACCCTCAAATGTTAGCTTACCTGGGCTCTCTCTCCCTTTCACCCTTGTCTCTGGATCAGGTTGGTCACCTTTAGCAACCTTTTACGCCAACTGAAGTTCGTCGTGCAGTATTTTAGCTCAGGCCTTTAAAGGCACCTGGGCCGAACGGTTGCCCAGGCATTATGTTCACAAGGTGCTGGGGCATCCTGGGCTCGTTGGTTACTTCCACGGTCCTCTCCTTTCTTACTTATGGTCGGCTCTTGCGAGAGGTGAACCGTACCTATCTCACCTTGATCCCTAAAACCAAGTGTCCGGAGACGCCTGGTGACTTTCGGACCATCAGTCTGTGTACTATCGTTTATAAGATCATCTTAAAACTGATAGTTAATCGGTTAAAACCAGTGATGTCTAAGCTGGTTTCACCTATTAGAACGCCTTTCTACCTGGCCGTAGTCTCGCTAACAATGTCTTGCTTGCACAAGAGCTGACTGACTGTGTGCGTAAGCACACCAAAGGTGAGGTCATCCTTATTGCCCTGAAACTTGACCTGAGAAAAGCTTTTGATCAGGTTCGCTGGGACTTTATTTAGGGCATCTGCTTGACTTTAGGCTTTCCCTCGATATGGGTCCAGTTGATTCAGTAATGCATATCCTCAGTCTCCTACTCCCTGCTAGTCAATGGCGCCCCCACTTCGTTCTTCACCCCTTCTTAAGGTATTCGTCAGGTTGACCCCTTATCTCCCTATCTTTTCCTACTTTGTGCGGAGATGCTCTCCGCCAGCCTCCTCCAAAGGGAGCAACGTGGGCTCTTTTAAGGCATTAAAGCGCGCAAATACTCTCAATTAGTTTCATACCTTCTCTATACTGACGATATTTTCCTCTTTCTTCGCCTATCTAAGGATGCCCTGTCAGCTCTTGAGGCAGTTAAAAAGATCTTGCATGATTACTGCTCGTTCTCTGGTCAGTGTATTAATTGGACAAAATCCTCCATGGTCATTAGTCCTAATGTTAGCGCCGAGAAACGTCTACTAATTGAGCGGGCATTTGACTTCTCAACCTCTTTGACTTTTGGGAAATATCTGGGCATTCAGCTAGATATAGCGGTGCAAAAGAAGGAAATTTTTCGAGCGCTCGTCCAGAGAGTTCAGGACCGTTGTGCGCACTGATTAGGTCTGTTGTTGAATAAGGTCGGATGCACAACACTTATTACTTTAGTCCTCTCTTCCTTACTAGTTAACTATATGTCAGTTTTTAAGTTTTCGGTGAGTGTCTGTAAGCAACTGGATCAAATCTTGGCTCGCTTCTAGTGGTCTGGTAACGCCTTGCGTCGTTCGATCTATTAGATTGTATGGCCTTCTCTGTGCCTCCTGGAAAATTGAGGTGGGCTAGGGTTTCGTGATTTTAAAATTTTCAACCAATATCTACTTACTAAGCAGGCTTGGAAAATATGGGTCAATCCTTGACACTTTCTACAACTGTTTCCACCGCGTTCCTGTTCTTGGATCTGGCGGAGTGTCCTTGTTGGGCAACACATTCTTAAACTGGGGGTGCAATGGCAAGTCGGTGATGGATGTTTGATCTCGGTATGGATAGACTGATGGCTACCTTCTACCCCCCATCCCCCCCCCCACACATGTTGCAACCATACCGTTCTCCTACCAATGCGGATTGGACACTTTCTCACCTGTTTATTGCCAATTCCTTTGCCTGGGATTTGCCGATTCTCCTTTCCACTTTTCCCGAGTCCATTATTAGTCAAATCATGTAGTTGCACTTGTTACCATCAGGATCATCGGATCACCCGTTTAGCATTTTCTATCGGGATGACCAATTTTCTGTAGCCTCCACTTATCATTCCTTACTCGCTACAGGTGCCCTCGTAAACCCTCTCCAAGATCCCCTGACCCGCACCTTTTGGTCTCGGCTTTGGCAACTTCCAATCCTAGAAAAACTTAAATTCTTCCTATGGCAATTTAGTAACCAATGTCTGCCACTCTTGTCAGAACTACTGAAACGACACTGCCTAGTCAGCCCTCTTTGTCCATTATGCGGCTCAAGCCCCGAAACACAGGAGCATCTTTTTTTTGACTGCATACGTGTTCAATCAATTTGGGAATCCTATTCAAGCCTTCATCCACCCCCTCAGTCCCCGGCTCACTCCGCCTCCTGATGGTTCGCTCATTGGTTGTCGCAGTCACCTTCTTCCCAGCCATCGGTTCTCCGTGCCTCTCTTAGCACTGTGTGTATCACAGTTATTCTATGGTCCATCCAGTTAGAACACAATGCCCCGCTCTTTCGAGGGAAACCATTTTGCATTGGTTCAACCATCACTCAATGTAGACATCTTCTGTATATTATCGTCCACACCTCAGCTTTTCAACGGTCTTATCGTAAGGCTCGTCTAGCTGTTCACTCATTGTCGGATCCTATTGTGGACTGTTTTGAACACTTTTATCCACCGCTACGCTCCATTTATTTTTTAGACCATTGCGCCTGCACGCTGCCACCTCCTCCTGTTTTTTGCTCCATCTCAGTAGTTGTTCTTCCGTAAATCAACAATCTGGGGTTGGTTTGGTGCTCTTTAACAACATGTGGTCGCCAATTAGTGCACTCGTTGACATTTTGGCGGCCAACGATGAATTTCATGCTTTTCAGCTAGCTTTGCAGCTTGGTTTGAACTGGGTTGCCAGGCGCCCACATTATCATCTTATCTTGCTAGTTAACGGCAACCCCTAGGAACTGTTTGACTGCACCCAACACTTTATGTACAGCTCAGCCTAGCTACAGATGTTTGCACTCAGTGCTAGCCACCCAAGGGAAGCCAGGTCCTTTACTACTATCGTCAGCTTTAGTGGCTTTTGTCACTCGATCTACCACTGTCGTTCGACAGGAATGGATCCTCGCTGTACAGCCTGCCTAACACAGGTGATGCCGCTTGCTCTGGCCTTGTGGTGTTTTTTGGCTTTTGTAGTTAGCATTCTTTTGACCTACGGATGGGGTTGTCATCCATTTTGTTGGGTGTTTTTCTTACCTTGTACATTTGACTGTTGATATCTGATATATATTTCCTACTCTTCTGCCCAAAAAAAAAAATCTCATTTTAGTTTATAAAATTGGGTTCATAAGAATTAGTTCAAGTTAGAGCTATACATAAATTTTGTTTGTGAATGATTCTTAAAAGAAAATTTCACATTAAATCTCAATTTAATTTTTAAAATCTATTTTTTTACAGAATAATTATTTTTTTTTTCTTTGGCCCAAAAGTTTGTTATCCTAATCCACTTGGTCATTTCTCTTTTTCTAGTACCTACTTTTGTCTTTTTAACAAAAAAAATCATGTTTCGAATAACTTTCGGTCCAATTACATATAAAAACCATTATCTAGACCCAATTTAACATTTTCATTAGAGTAACTATGGAAACCATTAACAAAAATGAACCTTAACCTTCCAACAGAATAATCTAACCCCTCTAACCAAGTAGCACCTTACCCAAATAAATTTCTCCATTCCTCCCCCGCCCCCGACGCGGGATCGGATCGCCATTGACTAAGTGACGAGAACGCATTTGCCATCAAGTGAGTCGTCCACCAGTACCTCAGCCTCGGCACCACCATGATCCTCATCCACCTCCGCCTTGCCTTAGTACCTATGGCCCCATTACCAAAATCTAGCAAATACGCCTTTCAAACAAAACAAGCTAGTAAAAAAGGTTACATCAATTTTATTATCTGAATCCAATGTCAATTTTTGTATTTTCAAAATGCAAACAAAACCTAATTTGTAGAATAATCTGTCTTAAAAAGGCTGCGATGGTGGTGAGAGCACGATGACCATTGTACTTGAAAGGCCGCGGTAGTGGTGAGCAGTGTCTCTACACACAAATTTCATGTCTAGAGCTTCTAGTTAAGAAATAATGCACAAAGTTTAATTTATCAAGTGCAAATTAAAGGATTACACAACTCTGTTATTTTTGCAAAAAAAGTGAATGTAGAATCGTCTAATGCAATCTTCGGTTCAGTCATGATCCAAGGCATGAAACAACTTGATCTTGAAATGTGGACTTTAATTTCTTCAATCTTTATGGTTGAAATGATGCTTGATCAAGGGATTCAAGGCTTTACCCAAACAAGTGTGATGATACTTAACTTGTAGAATCACCAAAGCTAGAAGCGAATCCCTTTGTTATTTAAGATCAAGACAAAATTAATCTCATTGTCTTGGAAATGTTTGATCGAAGAACGACGCTAGACTAATGCATCCCGTTTTTCAAAATGAAGCATTAAGTGTTAGACAATAGAGTTTTGGTGTTGATTGCACATACCATGTGTGCCTTTCTTTTCTACTCTAGCCCTTGTAGGCAAGGTATTGGACTTAGTTTTGGGAAACCTATGATTTGAATTTTGACTTGTTTTAAACAAAAATTATCCATTTTATTTGTTTGTTGATCGAAGAATAGAAATATATACCAAGATTGAAGAAGAGAATTACATCATGCACATAGACAAGGATAAAGACTAACAGATGATATTCTCATTTGATAGGAATCACAATAAAATGATAAAAATACTTCTAAAAGTGATAAAATAAATAAACAACTAAAACTGTAATATTGCAAAACAAAAAAAATAAACCAGCTAACGATAAATACAACCTTCCAACTAGATAAATACTACAGAGTCTCAAATAAACAACCAGTAAAAAATAAACAACATTTCCACCAATTGTTATCTCATAGCCAAACACCTGTCACCACCGCTGTCACATCACCTCAGCCCGGAATAACACCGGCGCCGGAATCCCCACTATCTCCATCCATCACGCTGCTGTCAAGCTCCAGATCTACAACCAGAAATCACCTCACAACCATCTAAGCCAGAATTCCCCTACCCAAGACTCTAACAGACCAGTATCAGCAGCCAACAAACAACCTTCTTCGCCCCAAGATAAGAAAACATAAGAACTAATAAAGGGTGCAGAAACATCACCACCACCAAGAACAACCAACAACACCTTTTCTAGAAGAGGGAGGGGGGGAATCAACTGGGACGGGGGGAGGGGGTTTTCACCTTTCTAGATCCGGGGGGGTCAACTGGGACTGGGGGAAAGAGGGGGGGACCTTGAACTAGACTCGCCCAAGCATCTCCAACCACGACAGCCCAGCACCCATAGAAAACCCTAAACAGCTAATCGGAGAAAGAAATCAGGCCGTTGCAAACCAAATCAACCAGCCAAAGCACGGATCAAAGCTCTTTAACAGTCACACGAGCAAATCAAAACCTAGTCTAGGAAAGTGGACAGATTTACGGCCCAATGACACCCTCCTCCCATGCAAAAGCACCCACAACCCAAAACTTCATTCACCCAAAAGAGCCCAAACAGCGTACCGCCAAATCAAACACCAACCTATCTCCGGTGCCGACGACATGAAACGGTCAGACAGAGGTTCGTCGAAACAACCATTGGCCGACTTCCAGACCACAACCACCAAGAACCAAAAGCCCTAACCCTAAAAGACGCAGACAACCTACGCGACCACGTCACCACCCACTAGAGAAATCCGACGATGGTGGTGGAGGCTTAATTTGAGGGAGAGAGAGGTGGGCGAAGAGAAGGGGGTCGTGCGCTATTTGCACCTCTCTCAGAGAGGCTTCTTTCCTGATGCATACCTATGAGGCTCTTTGCTCACATCCACGTTTACAAATGAAAAACTAGTATCCAATTAAGTCGAACTCCTTTTCCCAGATTCATTGAGGGCACATAAGTTTAACCTTCCATTCTTTGCCTTGAGCCCAATATGGTTTATGTATAGGTATATACTTGCAATCTCAATGAACGCAGGTGGTAAAGTATTTTCACGTTATAAACCTTCCCAAGCTAGCAACAACATTAGTTTTAGGTGTTTTGGTGTTATTGTAATTAATTAGAGGACTCATGACTAACGTCAGAGTCAGGAATTAATGTTTAAGCGAGCATCGAAATATAAGAAAGAAATCGAAAACTGAAAACCTCTATTATTACCTTACTGAAGTTTAAAATCAAATTAGTATCAATGCAAAGCATGTTTGTAACACAACCAAATTTCTGAAAAATTTCTGAATAAACCATCACTAACATTTCCAAATGCAAAAGAGAAAATTCAACAAATTTTCAACATATTTAAAAAAAGAATATTATATTTCGTAGGGGCTTACAAAAGTGAAAGCCACGTCAAAAGCAAATCTATTTTCAAGGAAGTGATTTCTTTGAAAATCTCCGACCCTGGATTAAATCTCTCAAACAAATTCTATAGGAGGAAGTGATCATATTATGCAAAGCAAGATGTATATATATATATATATCCATAAATGATAAGCCAGTCTTTCATCTTGACCTAAAAGAGTAGATTGAGAAGAAAGAGTAACGGCTTCAATTTGAATTTAAGGCTTGTAACTAAAGAAGCTCGTTATGAGGATCACAGTCAAAATATGAAAAGAATGAGAGGGTTCAATAAAATTTAAAAACTAGAATTTCTAGTCCCAAAATCTTAAATTGAACAAAAAGTTTTAGTTTTTAGTTTTTCGATCGACCATTACTAAGAAAGTTGAAGGAACTCAATTATGTAATAGACATTATCTTGCTATGCTCTGTTACTTACTCCTTTATCTGATTCATGCTTACTTCGTGCTAGTCCTCATAATTTATGTAGCATTGTCAAACGCAAATTTCATGTGATATTTACTTCCACCTCGCAAACAAAGGACATGCTTCGTGCCAAGAGGCGGAAAGGGGGGAGGGGATTTTCTAGGACATCTCTTGGATTAGGTGGGGTTGATGGTGGAATGTTTGATACGTTGCGCTTCTGTTCTACACATCGGCCAAGGTGGGGACTCTCACCATGCCCTAAGAGATGACGCGTGTTCTTAGATTTTGTCTTGCATCCCTTTTTGAACGATTGTCTTAATAGGCTAATGGATTGATTACTTGAATTTTAGCGTCCCTCTAGTTAAAACCTCCCATTTGAAAAGATCATGACAGATTAGAGATAATCCCTTTGTTTCTCATAAGAAGTTGTCCGGTAGGCGTGTTTCCGGTGTCGTCCCACAACGACCCCTTCACTTACAATGATACATCTTAGCTGGAACTGTCATGGGTTAGGTCATGCCCTATCAATTCGTGCAGTAATAAAATTGACCCGGGTGCATAACCTACATGTCTATTCTTACAAGAAACAAAAAAAAATCAATGGAGTTTGTTACCTCAAAGTTTTGGAAGCTGGGTTTCTCATCTACTAGTGGTGTTGATCCAGACGGTGTTCTCGGCACTAAAGGAGGACTTTGGGTTGGATGGATGGATGAACTTGATGGCGTCGTGTTGTTCAGGAATCCAAATCTTATATTGGTGTAATTCAAGCTTCCTTGCAATATGTCTTGGGTAACGGGGTTTATCTATGGTCATCCCACCTTGGCTAAGAGGAAACAGACTTGGGAGAAAATTGTTGGGGAACTCTCATCTCTCACATCCCCTCTCCTCCTGATAGGTGACTTTAACCAGGTGTTGTTACCGGCTGACAAGACGAGAACCAATTCCTCTGCTACACCTGACCACGTTTTTTTGGAAGAATTATTGCACTCTCAGAGACTAATGGATTTGAAGTGGGTGGGACCTTTGTTCTCTTGGACAAATAACCATCATGACCTGTCATGTATTTATGAGAGGATTGACAAAGGATTTGCAAATCTGGAGTGGGTCACGATGTTCCCTCTCGCTAGTATCACCAACCTAGGTATCCAAACCTCTGATCATGCACCGCTACTTTTGGAAACTCACCCCACAACTCAATTTTTACCTAGGCCCAAGTGGTTTGAAGCCATGTGGCTTAAACACCCGATGGCCACAACGATTATTTTTAATGCCTGGCATCAACCTGTTGCTGGGTCACCCCTTTTCTAAGTGGCCTCCTGGGGCGTGGCTATGATGAAACAAATGACCATTTGGAACAAATCGTATTTTGGAAATTTACATACCCACATTCATGATACCCAAAAACAGTTGACCCACTTTCAATCCCTTTTACCCAATCTAGAAGCGCAATCTGCTGAACAATTTGCCCGTCAAAAACTTCATTGGCTTCTGGATTGTGAGGAACTCTTTTCGGCCCAGAAAGCAACATTCAAATGGTTAGAATATGGTGACCGCAATACAAAATTCTTTCATAGATCCACCGTGATTCGAAGAAATTAGAAATGAATAGTTACAATTACGGATGACAATAGTATCACACATACTACTCACCAGTCCATCCAGCGTTGTCTAGTTGGACACTTCCAAAAGATTTTTTGCCCACCGGTTGTGGTATCTACACAGCTGCCTACTGTATCTACTTTGGATGGAATATCTCGATGTCTCACTGACTCCCAAATTGGTCTTCTAGACAGACCGTTTACCTCTTTGGAGGTCCAAACAGCTCTTTTTCAGATAAAACCGCTTAAGGCACCTAGGCCTGATGGAATTCCTGCACTTGTCTACCAGCAGTGTTGGGATTTTATGGCAAAACCTATAACTGCCACGGCTCTATCTTTCCTTTGATCTAGTTACATGCTTTCGGTGACAAATAAAACCTTAATTGTCTTGATTCCAAAAGTTAAGAACCCTCAATCACCAAACGACTTCAGACCTATCAGTCTTTGCAACACAATATATAAACTCATTTCAAAGAAACTGGTTAACAGAATCAAAGGGGTTCTTGATCATCTTATCTCTCCGTACCAAAATGCTTTTGTTGCTTCAAGGCTTATTACCGATAATGTTCTCATAGCCCAAGAGTTGACCAACAAAATTCGGCTCACTAAGAAATCAAAAGGTATACTGGGAGCTATAAAGATGGATATGAGTAAGGCTTATGATCAGATGAAATGGACTTTTCCTGAGGCGGTTCTCACCAAGATGAAATTCCCCGGTCATATGGTCCACTTAATTATGCAGTGCGTATCAACTGTTTCGTATATAGTTCTAGTTAACGGAACGCCGTCCAATCGCTTCAAGCCTACTTGTGGTCTTAGGTAAGGAGATCCTCTATCCCCTTACCTATTCATCCTCTGTGCTGAAGCTTTGTCCACTGCGCTGGCTAAGGGACAAGCAAATGGGTCGATAACGGGTATCAAGGCGAGTCTTTGGAGCCCCCTATAAATCACCTTTTCTTTGCAGATGATGCCATGATCTTCACAAAGCTTAACTCGTTGTCAATCTCCACTATTAAGAACATCATAGATCTATACTGTTTGGAATTGGAGCAACAACTAAATCACAGTAAATCATCAATCACGATAAGCCCTAACTCTAGCAGGATTAAAGCAATGGATATAGCACAACAACTGGGCTTCAAGTTAACTGACAATTTTGGTAAATACTTGGATGGCTCTCTGGACATACTGACAAAGAAGAAAGACTTCTTTTGGAAATTATTGGACAAAATCAAGTCGCGGTGTGCAACATGGAAAGGATTCCTCCTCAATAAAGCCGGGCGTGTTACCCTAATTAAATATGTTCTTAATTCCCTTCTCATCTACCATATGCAAGTATGCCTTTTTCCTATTCATATATGCCATAAAATTGATAGGGTGTTAGGAAAATTCTGGTGGTCAGGCAATGTACATCAATAAGGAATGCACTAGATTAAGGCACGCCCTTTGTGGACCACGGAACAAATGAGGACTTGGTTTCAGAGATGCACGGCTATTTAATCAGGCACTACTTGCTAAAGTAGCAGGGAGGATTTTTACTGAACCTGACACCCTTCTTACAAGGGTTATGATAGGTAAGTTCTGTACTAGAAAGGACTTCCTTACCTCTTGATCATCAGGTAATTGTTCACGTGGTTGGCAAGGAATCCTTGTTGGACGGAAAGCCCTCTTAGTTAGGATTCGATGGCAAGTGGGTAATGGTCGACACGTATCTATTTGGAATGACTACTACATTCCAATTCGGCCCCAGCAGTCACTTCCCTTACCTACTGCACGGAGCATTGGTGTAAACCAAGTTTGTGATCTTATACAAAATGGCAAGTGGGATCGCTGTTTGATTGGAAGCTTATTTAATCCGACCGTTGCGAACGCAATATTGGCCATTCATTTACCTCAACATGATTTTGCAGACCAACAAGTGTGGGGGGCGACTATGCATGGCAACTTTAGTGTTGCCTCGGCTTACAACATGTTATATGAATGCAAGGCCCTAGCCCTTATTGCGTGTCGATCAAGGTCTTACCCGCCTATTGTATTAATGCAAGCGTATGACAAAAAACTTTGGAAGCTGCCAATACCACAAAAAATTTGCTTTCTGATCTGGCAACTTCTCTGGGATCGGCTATCGTTATACTCTCATCTTAAACGTCTTCAAATGATACCTTGTGATTTATGTCGGTTATGAAATACCCAATCTGAAGATGTTACACATCTTTTCATAAAATGTCCAAGGGTACGACAAATTTGGTTTGCCATACCATTAGGAATTCATACGGATGATATTGATGGTCCAAGGATTGAATGGCTTATAGCCTGGATTACTAAACCCTCTGACCGCACTAAACCTCTTGCTGCTTTATATTTTTTTGCAACAGTTTGGTACATTTGGATTCATAGGAATAACTTTGTTTTTAGGAATACCTCCTTCAACCCTTTGATTATAATCCCTCAAAGTCATACACTTGTTAGCCATATTTCTTGCTACATTAACAAAAACCCTAGAAAAAAACAGTTTTCTCGGCCCCAGGCATGCCTAAACCAGGCTAACCCTTACTCTGCTCATTTGCCTCCTGGCCAAGTCATTGTTCATTCTAATCTTGTAGATTGTACCCGCATAAGTAGCCACACTATCACGTTGCGTCTTGCATCTTGCTTTGATAGCAGTCACATGCGGGTTAAGATTGGTTTGTCTTGTTACTATCACAATTTTCGTAGTCCCTCGGTAACTTTTTCTACTTTATCATCAGATATCTATATTGCTTTAGCACATAGTTCACTTTTAGCCTCCTCATGGGCTTTGAATCATAATTTTTTTGCATATTCTTGTCTTAACTGAGTTTCCATTTCTTATTACTTAGTTGGCCGATTCTGACGATATCTTGGATACTGTGGCACCTATTATCTATAACTTTTGCCATATAGTAACTAGATACCATCACTTTACTATCGACAAAGCTGCACCACCGCATATTTTGAAGGAAGCCAAACTACTAGCTAGATTTGCATGCCAGGCTCGCACGACTGTATCCCAGGACTGGATTGCTGACTATTTATGGTGTTAGAGCTCTTTTTTTGTAGTGATGGAGATGTTTTGAGACTGTGTCACACAGACTATATTTGTATTCACGTTCTTATTTCGTTGTAACCTTGTATGACCATAAGGTCAGATGACTCATTTCCTTTTAATGCAATTCTCTTATTACCAAAAAAAAAAAAAAACTATTTAAGAGACATTTATCTTATCTTGCTTTGGCCTTTGGGTGTTGATAAATTTGGGTTGAATGCTTGAAGGTAGATTAAAAAATGACACAAAACGGTCCAAATTCAATAAGGCAAGGAAAGGTTGGTGGATAATCTACCGTGAAAATTGCCACCGGCAGCCGAAGGAGGGAAAGGAGAACCCAGGCGTGCGGCGTAGCCTGTATATATTGTTCTTTGTGTGTCTAGGTATATGTGCTACGTGCATAAGTAGTTGTTGACTTTCTTTATTTGGGCTTGGGTTTATTTTGATTTATTTGTGTAAGTTTATAATTTAAAATGACAAAAAGAACATTTCTTTTAACCATTTTAATCATCCCTAAAATTTTAGGGATTTTTAAGTAGTTTAACATGTAAAAATAATTGGAGCAGGAGATGGGCATGTGCCTAGTGGTGCCTCTGTTCGTGACCTCGCACCAAACAAACTCTAAGTTCTGCTATAAGTATGAGACCTTTTTGAGCTTTTATTAAGGTAGCATTTGAAATCACTTCCAGATTTGGTTTTCTGTTTAAAATAAAAAATAAAAACTAAAATCAGTTTATTTATTTATTTTTTTACAAAAATAAACGAGTGTTTGATTACTCAGTTTTTATTTTGGGTGTTTGATTATCCAATTTTTATTTTGAGTTTTTTTTCGTGGTGGTTTGCGGTTGAGGTGGTGGGGAGTGGGAGTGGCAGTGGCCGGCGGCGGTGGGTTTCGGTTGTGGCAGTGGGAGGGTGGTGGTCTCAAAATAAAAATCAAAACTGAAAACCCAAAACTTCTAAATGAGAATTTTTAAAAACAGTCATGTTTTAAAAAACTGATTTTCAAAACTGAAAAAAAAAATCAAAACTGTGTGTCAAACGCGTTTTTTTCCTACAGTTTACAAAACTGGAGAAAAAAATTGAAAACGAAAACGTTTTCAAACAGACCTTATTAAGTTTTGAAGGCACATGTGTATGTGCGGTGCAGATATTTAAAGTTAAAGAACATGTATTTTCAAACAATATAATGTTGTACTTTTTCACACCTTTGTTCATCGTTAAAAGAATTCCTTAGAATTACAAATAAACACTCGAAGTGTCAATTTGTTTCAATCGTTAAAGAATTTATCCAAATTAATGAACCATGATATTCACTCTCTCTTAGAAGTATGTTTGGTAGATTTTAGTACATTAAAAAGACTAGAATACCCTTCTTTTCTTTTTTTTTCCTCTCCCAATCAAGACTAGAATACCTTTCCTATCTTTTTTTTCTTCTCAATTTCTTCTTCAATCCAACCAAATCGTAACGCTAACTGCTACCCTTACCAACCGCCACCCTAGTGCCCCATCCACCGCCGCCATTTCCAATTTTGATCTGCCACCACCCATCCCCCGACCACCCACCATGACCCTGTGTCGCCGTTGTTAGCCTCTTCATCAACCCAAGCCAAGTGCGCCACCGCCACCCACCGCGAACTCTATGTTGCTAGACCCATCATCACCCAAATCACTTACATCGTCGCCAGCCCTTCCACCAACCCCAGCCACTTACGAGCCACTGCAACAGCCTGATCCACTCACCATGATCTAAGCCCTATCAAACACCAAGACCATCCACACATAAAATAAAAATAAAATACAAAACAAAACTAAATCGCCATCACCCCTGACCCTGTCCAACACCACATAAACAAAAAAACCCTAAATCTATAATTATGGCTTATATATAGAGGTAATTTAGACATTTCTATCATTCTGTTATAGAAACGTCTGATGTAACAATTTTGCGACTTTGGCAAATTTTGTAATTATCAGGACCTTTTTGCAATTATCAGGACCTTTTTGCAATAAGTCTAAACCACAAGGGTATTCTACGCAATTTTTCCTTTGTGTATTTGTTACGGCATGGAAAAAGGATCGGAACAATTAGGCTCGATTCGTGGCGTCATTTATAGGGCTAATGGATGAAAACTTGCACTTAAACCCATCATTAGAATTGCTTGCTTGTAATGAATACACAAAGTCAGTGTCTAGGCAATTTCTTCATTGGTTTGATTCTAAAAATAACATGATGGTACTGCCTTTTAAAAACATTACACAAATGCTTGTTGATATACTTTAACATATCAATACGAAGAGACACAATATTATCTCTAATTGATGGTTTAAAGATATGGGGATGAGTATTTAGGGTACCCCTAAATAACTTACCCTTGCTCCCGAAAAAGCCACGTGAAATACACGATTTGTTCACTTAATTTAAATGGTCATGCACTTTTAGGTCCAATTGTTACAAAGTGAAAACGTTACAATTTTAAATGTTCAAATTAGAAGGTCAGAATTTTGATTGTCAACAATTATATATCTTACGAATAATTTACAATTCAATAAAATCTCAAGGATATGTACCCCGACGACGTATTAACTTGAATAGCACAAGATGGCGATCCCATTATAAAAAACAAAAATAATAATAAAAGCAATCAGTTGACCGAGAGTCTCCAGAGTCAAATCCCAAAATCGACTTGACCTTCCCCACCTCTCCAACCCCCTCACACCTTCACAAGCTTGGAAAATAGAAATGCTGGTCGTGGTGGTTTGGTAGTTAATGGAGAAAGAAAGATGAAAATGAGTTAGACATGATTCTTGAAAAGTCACGTAAAATACCGGTATGAACGTCCCTCCACTTAATTTTTGACATTTAGATACTTTTAAGTCAAATTGCTTCAGTGTAAAAAAAATTTATAAATTTTTTAAATGTTCAAACTAGAAAGTCAGAAATTCGATCGTCCATAATAATAATTCAATAAAATCTCGAAGATATGGACCGTGATATTAAGTTGATTGAATAGCACCCTTTGTAAAAATCAAAAAACAATCAGTTGACCCCCAGAGTCAAACACTCCGCAGTCAAATCCCAGAATTGACTTGACCTCCCCACCGTCACAGGCTTAGAAAATAGAGAGAAACGCTGGTTGTGTCCCAATCGGCGGCGTCGAAAAAGTGGAAAGCCGCCCCCCTCACGAGCCGCCACGCATCCAGAATTCACCACCAAAAGTAGTGGCACCGCAATAATAATAGGTGCGTATCTCATCAATTACCAAACAGTACGGAGATTCGGCCTCTGAGGTGACAGGTAAGGCTCCGCATCCCGATGAAGATCACCTCGCTGCTGCCGATCTCCTCCATTTGCGTGAACGGTCAGATCCCCCAAGTCCCCCGCCCCCACGCTGCCTTTACTTTTGAGGAGATTACACACCTAAGCTTTCTGTCTACTATGAAATCTAGCAGGAGATTAGGCTTCGGCGAAAAGGGGTACTTGACTTTACTGTTGTGGAATAACAAAGGTTAGCTTGCAAGTAATCTGATTTGTTGGTGGGGTGGGGGGGTACCTTTGTGCCTTTTTGGTGTGTGTGATGTGATTCTGCTGCAGGTGCAGCGAAAAAGGGGTCTGATTTGCTTTTGTTGGAAATCTGTAAATCTGCTGCTGGTGGAAGATCGGATCACATGGATAAATCAGAGATCGGCACAAATTGCTGTTCTCTCGCCCAATATTGGGTGTCCCCCCAAAATCGAGTTCACCCTAAATATTTGAAGTAAAGTGAACAGATAAATGTTTAATTGATAAATTAACGATTCTAAATAGTTGGAGTTTCTAATTTCAAACTCAATATTTTTACACTATTCTCCTTGCAATATCTTTCTCTTTTTTGTGCAAAGTTGCGAGTTCACTTCTTGAGGAGGGACAATGCGGTTAAGAAAATTCTATTTTTACGATATATAACAAACAAACAAACAAACAAACAAAAATTTGAGGTGGATTTTTTCTAAAGTGCAGGATTAGATTATGTTTTTATGTTATTAGGCGTACTTATCCTTTCTCATTAGACAAGTATTTGTAGAAAAGTTTATGGCATGTTCGTTATAGTATTTTTGTTTGGTGCTTTCATTTTAATATTTTTATTTTTATTATTTTGGTATTCAGTTAGAAAATATTGTTATGTATTTTTAAAATTTTTGGCCAAAAATTTTGCAACTACTCTTTTTTCGTGCTTTGCGTACTTATACCATTTTCATTTTCATCACTTTTTTGGCCCAATAATTTGTGTTTACTATTTTCTGAAATATTTTGTTCCATTTTTCTCATCTTGTCCTTACTGTGCACATAGACAACTACCATGTTACATTTTATTTTCTTCCAAAGTACTATAATTGTGCCCACACTTTAGCCCACACTTTAGTATCGTACGTGAGAGCGCGTTTTAATGTGAGGAAGGAAGAGAGGGAGAGGATGAGCCAGGGTGTGTCTCAATGATGATGTTACATTAAAGGAAAAAAGGTAAATAGTTGTTTGATGAAAGCCTATGTCAATGGTCCAAAAAAAAAAAAGAAGGTAAAAACACCTCCCTATTTCACTGATATTTTTTCAAAACAAAAATAAAAGATGATAAAAGTACAAGAGAAATTGAGTCTTTTTTTTAAAAAAAAAAATGCTAAACGAACAGTCCCTTTTTAAATTATTCAGAAACAGTTAGATCAATTTTGTTCAGCTACAGTAACTAAGTATATTTTTTTTGTCAACCAATTTTAATGGGCGATGTTCATTAAGTGTGTTGTATAGGACGAGTCATGCGTATAAAAATGATACCCGTGCCAACGAGGCACCAACCGACGAATGTCTACAACTTTTTTTCTCATTACAACTTCAAAGAAAACCTGTATGCATCAAATGTGTAGGGCTTGTTAAACTCCAATGCTGCAACTAATCTCTTTTAATATTAAGGGAGTGTCTATTTTCAGACCCTATAAGTTGCTTAACACTCTTATTTTTTGAAGTGTATTAACAAAATAACCATAAATCTTTTAACGATGAACAATCTGTGATGTTGCAATTTTCCTAAACTAATCTGTGATGTTGCATCCTTTGACCCCACAATATTAAGGGTGACAAGAAGCTTCACACGAAAATGCCCCGGATCACTGACACACACCACCGATCCTAACTTGGGATGGGACGGTTTCGTGCTAAAATTTTAGACCACTCCATTGCAACCGCAGGCCTAGTCATGCACCCACATACGCACTCACCCCCGACTGAGAGTATTTGTATATTCGATTCGATTGCGTTGCACAGTTGTATCATTGGAAACAGTGGTACAACTTTTGTCTTTTGGACAAATCAGAGGAGAGAGGGGGTGTGTGTCTGTGTCTTTGAAAATAATGTCAGGGAAAAGAAGACATTTTCAGACAAGTGGGATTGTGCGAGGTAGATTTTCAAAGATCTCCAGTATCTCTCCGTTTAGTCTTTTAGCTCCTTAAAGTAAAAGATTTCAGTATCCCCCTTTCTCTCTCTATATCTGCATGTCTGTTCAGAAATATAAATGGAAAGAGAGAGGCTGATGCAAGTCTCATAGTTTGTGCCATCGGAGCAAAAGGAGGTGGAGGAACACATTTGGGAAAAATGGCTAGAAGGGTGTCCTGTGGTTCAGAGGAGTTACATGTTCTCGCTGTTGATGACAGTAACGTTGATCGGAAGGTTATTGAGAGATTGCTGAGGATTTCTTCCTGTAAAGGTATTGTTTTTGGGCTTTAAGTATTGGGTTTTTGTGGGTTTTGATTGGTTTTTTGAAGGAGATTGGATTGGAATTTTGCAGTGACGGCTGTTGATAGCGGGAGCAGGGCTTTGCAGTATCTGGGTCTTGATGGAGAGAAGAACTCCGTCGGATTCGATGTAAGTGACAATTGTCTTAGAAATATACATCTTGCTGTGCTTGGTTGCTTGGAAAGCTTAGGGGAAATGAAAGAAAGTTTCAAAGAGGGAGAGGCCAAATCCATGCCCCTTTTTCCTATGTCTGGAATAAGTCTTTGGTTAGAGACTAATCTTTGGTTTTGATGGTGCTAGGGTTTGAAGGTGAATTTGATAATGACAGACTATTCTATGCCTGGGATGACAGGATATGAACTGCTCAAGAAAATCAAGGTTAGATGACCAACTATTTCTGCTATAGTTTTGGGGGTGCTTGGGGCTGGGGTGGGAGGAAAGTCAGGTCCTTTCCTATTCATTCTGAGTTTTTTCACGACTTACCATGTATAGGCCTAATCAGAAGTGTGTTAATGGTTAGTATAGATAGACACTGTCACGTTGAAATAGGCTAATATTTTCATCTGAATCTTTCCTGTTCAGCAGAAGTCATCCGCACTGAGAGAAATACCTGTGGTGATCATGTCGTCTGAGAAAATTCTAGCGCGAATCGATAGGTATGATCTCATCCCATACGAAAATGGTGGACTTGCAGTCATATACACCAGTGCCTTGTTGTTCTTGAAACGAGAAATTAAGCTGTCACTGCATCAATCATATATTTTTCTCTGTTGATTCGCTAAAACAATCTAAGGTGCGACATGGGAATCAAACTTGGTATTGTTCTTGCAGACCAAAATAAACTTGGGAAGTAGGGAAAAATGACTTAACTTTTGAGTAATTTATGTGGCATGGAGAGAATAATTCATGTAGCCACTTAGATGAGTTTGGGAAAGTTATTTGAGTTGAATTCAGTAATTGTCTCACCAACAGACATGTACCGCATTCCATTGTCTTTTAAGGTATTGGGATTTGACTTAATGTGAATTGTTCAATTGAGATATCTTTACTAGACCAATCATTTTGGCCAAATGACTCAATATGTTTTAGTTAGTTTTTCCGACAAAGAACATGTTAGGCCACAATACTAGTAGGCCATTAGGTTGAGATCAAGGTATAGCCCAGTGGTGAGGGTCTCTGTCTTTCCTGTGGCAGGTCATGGTGGAGGGTTACCCCCCACTGTTTAATCTAGTCTCGAGTGGTCTCCGATGGATCAAAACAATACTCGTAGGCTGTTAGGTTCTAGCTCAATTTATATGAAGGGACGCACAATTGAACACACTTGAATGCGCATTCCCTCACGCACAGATTCATCATAAATCATTTAGTTTCCTGAATTGTTCATCATTTTTCGTACATTATTTTCCACTTTCATGCTTGGAAGCATCCTAATGGCCAATAGCAAAACAACCCAATAACAGTAATTACTTTTTATTGATAATAATAGGTGTTTGGAGGAAGGGGCAGAGGAGTTCCTAATGAAGCCGGTAAAGCTTTCAGATGTCAAGCGATTGAAAAGTTTCATATTGAGAGGGGAAGGAGATGAACATGGAGAGAAGCAAACTCAAAAAAGAAAGTTAGAAGATGATCCATTGTCGGCGTCATCGCCATTGTCATCGTCGGCATCATCACTGTCTGGTAATCTGTCACCATCACCGCCACCATCTCCATCTTCAACTCTACAACCTCTTTCGAAGCGAACTAGATTATAGCACAAGTTGATGTACTGCCCTTTCTTTTGATTAGCCTTTTTTTGTCATTCCTTGCCATACCCAACCTGTTATGATGAATGGGGTTCATCCCCTTCTGTCTTGTAAGTTTTACACCATCACAATTAGGACTGTACATGTTTGAACTCATCTTCCCTACGACACTAGCTGGGAGAGTTGGAAGAAAGTTGAAAGAAATTGGGATTTTTGATAGTTTTCCCGTCTTGTTTTCTATATGCAACATGAGATTTCGTTGAACTCAAATGAAACCCCAAAAAAATTTAATGGGGTCTTCTGCCTTTTAACCTTCATATATAATTCTCTATGATCCTACAGTTCCGCTTACCCGATCTCTGGCAGCTGCATCCAATCCAACGCTTTGAGAGCTTATGTTCAGTGCTTTCATGGTTGTGACAACTACAAGAAGATGCAGGTGTATGTGACATCTAGCACCCATCGTTTTGCTATCCTTGCTCTGATTCTAATCATGTAAAAATGGGGGAAGGGGGGTGGAGGTTGAATGGAGTAGATTGTTGGATGTCCGAACCCAAGTGTGCCCATGACAGGTCCTGGAATGCCAAAGGTTAGAGTGCCTCCGTGTAACCTCTCAATACCAACAATCTCGTGCCATTATATGTTGGAACTCGAGTACCTTCTTAATAACCTCTCAACTTCCTTTGTGAGTTACACATTAGATGGATGGATATATAGAAGAACAAGGGCAGCATCACCTTGTGTGTGTGTATTTCAATGGCCCAACCTTTTGGCCTTCTATCCAGGCAACCGTAGAGCTAGAAAGGGCTTTTGTACGGTGGAATCAAAGATTAGGCTCGCGTAGTCTAATCCTCCGCTTGTTCATGATGTTTGTAAGAAGGTAACGATGAGATCATGAAGTTTTCTTGTACGAAGTTTTCATGTACGTGATCTGCGCTCGCGGTTAAAGTTGTGTTCACACACGGTGTATTCGGCTGGTCTCGAACGCCTTCATAGACAAATAGTCTTCTTAGGTTAAATCCTACACAACTAGGCCGAGATAAAGCGGCATATATGTATATGTTTCTTTGGCAGAAGCCTTCTGCCTATGGTGAACTGTGACTCATTTTGGCCCTTGAAAATCTATGCCCTTGCAACTAGGAGAGAAGCTTGGTTTTGTGTATGCAACCTCGCTTTCATGAACAACATTGGAAGTTGGGACCAAAGTAATTCCATGTGGGCATGGCAGATCTACGATGTCAATCCAAGTAAATGAAATCTAGTAGTTGAAACTGGTTATCGAGAGAGAACAAAACAACGAAAAGAGAAGGAGATTGAGCATTGGTGCGCCCAACTAACAAGTGTTGGGCTAAAATAATGCCGCGTTATAACCGATCAAATTCAGTAGAAAATATTGGTTTAGTTTTGACGATCTAGGACCGTTGAATGCATTATTCTAAACCGATCAAAATTTTTTTTTTCTTCTTTAATCTCTTTTCCTACATCAGTTCTTTCTGATTCTAGATGGCCTGACGACCATACAATATTTACACCAATTTCCTAGGTTTTCAATTATAAGCTCACAAGGGAAAGTATTTTTGATTTCAACTTACAGCGAGCTGATTATCGTAAAAGAAATGGACTCAAAGTCAACATCTTGACCTTGTAAACTAGGATTCTGACCACTGGTTTTCTTGAGCTTTCATTGAGTTGTTCAAATTGCTGTTTGTTACTCTCAACAATCAAGGGGCTACCAGAGGACGAATAATCCGTGCGATCGCGGCCTCAGTCCTATATGGATTCAACCGTATTAGGAGTCATAACTCAGTCATCTAACAGAAGTGGTCCTGCTCCTGTTCATAAAAGATTACACCTTCCAAGATACCATCAATCCAGCCAGCAGTAACTCACTCTGTTGGTTCAACTTGGGAGCATTTAACACATCCCTTATCAAAATCATTTACTTCATATATCTGAACTTGATGTTCAAAGATAAGTCAATGGTGATTGAGCGGTGGGTAAAATAAGTTATAATTTGTCGATCAGGAGAGTGAAAACGAGAATTATTTTAAAGAATTTGGTTAAGGTTGTCAAGCAGCGGGTAAAAGAAGTTGCAGTTCGTTGACGGGAAAGTGAACATGAGAATACAAATAGGGGTGATATTTTAAAGAATGTAGGTAAAGTTCGTCGAGCGGTGGAGTAAATTAAGTTACACTTTGTCGATCGGGAAAATGAAACAGTGAATGCTGGGTGCCGAAAAGAATTTGGTGAACTGATCTCAAGTTATTCACGTAGTCACTTTTTTCTCCTGAATGAAACAACAATTTAAAAGCTTTTAGAAAACAATAGCTTTTGATGGGACTACTGAACTTAGACGTGGAAGTTTTTGATGATTATCAGGCATCAACATTCAACATAAAGTATGTTACCAAATCTTTCCATGACTTTACTCCAGAAGTATGATCAATGATATCCAAAACTGACATGGGTAACCTGCAGCAAAGCTTCTTCTCGTTTTATCAATTTGACCTAGCACATTTTCAAATCACCGTCACACGGGCGCGCGCACGCACACATATATCTCATTGGTAGAGTATATCTCCTTTTTACTGAAGAAATCAAAATTGATTCCCATCCCGTACAAGGAACATGGATGGTGACATCGGCCAACTATCAAATGCTACTATTAATTTGCCCCGCCTATTGCCGGCCAACTGGTCAAACAAAAGGTAGAAGCAAACTCGTTTTACATTTTGTGTTGAACAGATAAAGACCTGTTTGGCAAACCTCAGAACCAACCCGAATCTAATCAAGAGATATAAGCATGACCTGAACTGAACCAATCTGTTCCCAAACAGCCCTAGTCCTGATGGATGTGATGCAACTGTAGAGTAATATACATCAGAAGGCACCAATATATTGCAAATGTCGTCAGTTACAATGCAACAGAGATCAGACAAAGCAAATAACTACAAGAACCGTCTCGGCTATAACATACTCCTATTTCTGCTTATTTTCTAATAGTTAAGTTACTAAGAATGCCCCTTAGCAGTCTTGATTGCAGCCTTCAAGCAGCAGCAATAAGGTCATTTCACTGGACAGAAGTCTCGGAGAAGTTCAAAGAAAATTCAACCAACATCAACAACCTTCTTTGAAACTGTCAGCAATCAACGTCCAATGCCTCACACAGCTGGAACTCCCATTGCTCAAGTACACAAGAAAAGAAAACCCACAGAGTTTCTTTCACTTCCTCTGCGATTCTCGCCTAATCCCACGACCGTGCAATGTCAGGAGCCTCGTGCACTGGTCCAACCATGGCTTCTTTAATTACTTATATATCTTTCTCTTCTTTCTTCTTCCTCTGTCTTTGTGTCCATCAAATTCTGATTGTCCACAAGAAAGCTTAAATTGAGCCCTGAATAATCCATTTCTCTCTTTCGGAAACAAATGCCGGCTTCCTCACAAGATGGAGTGGCTGTTAAGGCCATTGCGGCCACAGCAGCATGTACGCTGCTTGTCGCTGGGATCTTCTTCTATTTCTTCTATAGGTTTGCTATGGCGAGGCAGCGGCAGAAAAATGATTTCGGTTCAAGTTTTCGTCGAGGAGAAGTGGTGGCTCACAACCGACAAGGTGGTTCTCTGACAGGTGTAATAGTTGATGATAGGTTGGACGTTGTTTACTTGAGAAAACTTGAAGGCGGACAAGTTAGGAGTTGTATGTCTACGGTTTGGTTGAACCCTATTGAAGAGGAAGAGAAGAAGGTGGATAGTAGAGGGCACAAGTCAAAAAGGTTTGAACCAGTCCAAGAGATTCCATTACTTCATGACCCTTCCAATGCAGCAGTTGAAATCGAAAAGGTGGCGAAATATCCCGAGTCTGTGGGGTTGGAACCGCTGTCACCGCGCATATACAGACCAAAAAATCCTCAGCCTCCACCACCTCCCTTGGTGATTCCAGTGAAGCAAACCCCACCACCATCACCACCACCCCCTCCACCGCCACCGCCACCGCCTCCTCCATCCCTTCCTACAAAGAAAGTTCCCAAACCCCCCTTACTACCGATTCCGGCAAGAAGAAACCCTGCAGCACTACCTCCACCAATTCGAGCAGGTGGCTTATTTTCATCACTCAAACCACCTGCTGCACCAAGAGGGAAACTAAGCAGTAACAACAAGCCAGAGGGTCAAACAGAAGAAAGCTCAAGTGAGAATGGAGAAGTGCAGATGAAGATGAAGCCACTGCACTGGGATAAGGTTAGCGCTAATACTGATCATTCCCTAGTCTGGAATGAAATCAAGGGCGGCTCTTTCAGGTAAGCGGGACTTGAAAGGTGAAACTGAAACCAATTCACCATTTACTTGCATTTTTCTTCATGTCTCTTAAAAAATCTTACATTCTACTGCTTCCTAATTATTGTTATCATCTCTCAGATTTGATGATCAACTTATGGAGACTCTGTTTGGGTACTCTGCCACGGACAAAAGATCCCTTGAAATGAGGAAGATGTCAACAACTTCAGGTAGTTCCAGTTCAGCTCCGCCTGCTCAAATTTTCATTCTTGATCCTCGAAAATCCCAGAACACGGCAATAGTACTTAAATCTCTTACCATCTCACGCAAAGAGATCCTTGAAGCCCTCCTAGATGGTCGAGGACTAGATCCAGATACCCTGGAGAAGTTAACAAAAATCTCCCCCACTGAAGAAGAAGCCACCAAACTTCTTCAATTCAATGGAAACCCAACTAAACTTGCTGACGCCGAATCTTTCCTCTACCACATCCTGAAAGCTGTTCCCTCGGCATTTATCCGCACAAACGCGATGCTCTTTAGATCAAACTATGACGCAGAAATCCTGCAGCTCAAGGAGTCACTGCAGACCCTTGAATTAGGATGCAAGGAATTAAGAGCACGTGGGATTTTCTTAAAGCTTCTCGAAGCGATTCTCAAGGCAGGTAATCGCATGAATGCGGGAACTGCCAGAGGAAATGCACAAGGCTTCAACCTTAGTGCTCTCCGAAAACTTTCTTATGTCAAAAGTACCGATGGCAAGACGACTCTACTCCACTTTGTTGTGGAACAAGTTATTCGATCCGAGGGC
Source organism: Escallonia herrerae (assembly GCA_033070095.1). Taxonomy (NCBI): domain Eukaryota; kingdom Viridiplantae; phylum Streptophyta; class Magnoliopsida; order Escalloniales; family Escalloniaceae; genus Escallonia; species Escallonia herrerae. Next base: position 3,401 of record JAVXUP010004046.1, on the reverse strand, counting down.
AAGCATTGTGTGATCAATAGGGTCCATAAATTTGGCAGTAGTAGTAGTCATCTTGGTAAAAGCAGTGATCAAGATTCAGGTAGCCTCACAGACAAGGAAGAGAAAGATAAAGAATATCTAATGCTAGGGTTGCCAGTGTTAGGAGGTTTAAGTACTGAACTCTCTAATGTTAAGAAAGCTGCTATGATAGACTCCGACAGTTTCATGAAGATGTGCCCAAGTCTCACGGTGAAGGTCACTGAGTTTCGGCAGCTTGTGACACGCTGTGGCCATGCTGAAAAAGGTGGATTTGTGGGGGAAATGAAAGGATTTTTAGAGGAATGTGAAGAGGAGCTGAAGGTGGTTAGAGAGGAACAAGCCAGAGTAATGGAGCTCGTGAAGAGAACCACTGTATTTTATCAAGCGGGTGCTTCCAATGATAAAGGAGCACACCCACTTCAAATATTTATCTTTGTGAAGGATTTTTTGGACATGGTTGATCAAGCTTGCATTAACATCACAAGAAAGCTTCAGAAGAAGGATGTGAGGAGTCTAGGATCATCACCGCCACTCTCGCCATCAACAAGGACTTCAGCAGTGTTCCAAAACTTGCAGTCATATTTTGCATTAGAAAAGCATAGATCATCATCTTCTAGTGAATCAGACAATGATTTCTGAGGGTTCGTCATATTAACCAATTCCGGAAGATGAGAAATTGGCTTCTTTTTGCCAAGGGAAATTTAGAAAACAATATCAATTTTCCAGAAACAATTTGGTGACTACTAGTTTTTGCTTAGCTTTAGTACGCTGGAAATATTATCTTGTAGTAAGATAAATGTACTGATACCACAACTCATAAGCATGGCTTTACTGACTCCAAGCAACCTATCCACAAGTCAGCTAAATTTCAAATCTATGTGCCATATCTGATACGCTACATCTATAATCTGCATACATGTAAGTTTTGGCCAAAACTCAACGCTGGCGATTACATGATTGTCGATACCTGTTGGACACCCATTGTTGTATCAATCTTCATCTCAAGGGCAGCGACTAGACCTGGATCATGGTCTGGAGATTGCCTAACCACGTTAAGCAGCTGTTCTATTATCTTGGACATCTCATCTTTCATTGCACCACTTTTAGAACCCAAAGCATCAACTGATTTGGTAATGATTTTCATGCAAAATTGGAGGGAAGGAGACAAACAAACAAGTATCCTGCCCAGTGCAGCTGCAGCTTGGACTTGGTTCGTAGATGTTATGACCTTCAATACGGAAGTCACTAAGCTGCCCAAAATTCTCTTGACTCTCAAGGTCAGAATTAACCAACACTTCGTCTGCTATGAAACCTAGAGAGACCAAAGAGTTCTTCACTATAATCTCATCGTCACAAGACAAAAGTTTTTCAAACGCGTTCCCAAGGTCCTTTCCATGAACCGTAGTGATCTCATAACTCACATGAAATCCGACGTACAATCCAATCAGCTTCTTAGGTCCATCAATAGAGATGCACGATAGCCCAGTAACGAGGGAATTATCGTTGCCGAAGAGGGTAGAAACACTCTCAATATCCTTTCTGATTTGACCAGGAACAACGACAAGATTTTGGAGAGCCCTATGGGAATTTAAGACACTGAATAAAATGAGAAGCCAGTTTTCATTTTGCACAATGATAGGGAAAATCTTCATCTCTCTTTAATGCTCCATCAACCTCTTCCAAAACAGTCAACTTCCCCAGTGTTGTTGCAAGGCTAGCTACTACTGTCCTATTAAAAATGGCATTAATGGACCAGCACAAGACAAAGTATAGCCTTGAATGGAGTGGCTACCAATCTACTAGATAAGTCAAAGCAGGCTCTAGGGACTCTGCCTCTCCTTCACTTATCAAGCGGGCAATCTTCCGGGAGGCCAAAACAAACACTTGCTTGACAACCTCAATAAGTGGCTGATTTGAGGTATCATTTCGAAGACTCCAGTACGACATCTTTAATTGAATCAGCACTTCTTCGAGGTCAAGTATCTTTGCACATATAAAATTCCAATGGCTGACTTGGTCCTCATCACTTCCAGAAATTAACTAAAGTACAAGTGGCATGGTTTCGTCCTTGTCGCTCTCGCTCTCTTCCTCACTCTCTTCCGACAAGAGAGGATTATTCTTCTTAACTTCTCTATGGGATCCAGAAGGGAAAACTTAAATTTGCTGAGGTTTTTCACCCGCTTTCCCTGTACAACAACATGATTCCAGAAATCATGCAAAAAAAAATTATCTAGCCAACTTGGTGCTCTTGCATATACGCCCTTGGATTGTATATTCTCAAAGTCAAAGAAACCTTCACTCTCCTTAAATCCTGTATAAACTCTCATAAACACGTCCTTACCAAATAATAATATAAGTTCCATATGGAGTACAATCACACCATAAACACGTCCTATATTAAACCCTCATAAACACGTCCGTTTACTCGCTTAACAATTTCACGATCTCGAGAAAATGTGTGACCGTACAACTTTAAATTCAATTCACGGTAAAATTCATTCACATCAGCAAAGATCACAAGCTCGAAAAATTTTCAGCAAACTCACAATCTCAAAATCTAACGAAGGAATTCACAATCTCAAAAAAGTTTGTATAGATGCTCAGCTAAGTAATTTGATTCACAATAGAATCCATTTTCGTGTACAAAGAAAATTAATGTCATTTATAACCTCGAAAAATCATTTGTTTTTAAATCTAACTTACAAATTGACAATCTCGAAAAGTATGTGACATTGTACAACTAATTAATTCAGCTCACAATAATAGATATCATCAATGAGTTCACAAACTCGAAAATCATCGATGGATGCTCTTTTAACAATTTCTTTATCTTGGAAAGTTTTATGCACCGCTAGTTACTTTTAGTGACAATCAATTTTCCTTTCCGTAGAAGTTGAAAAGTCACATCACAATTAAGTCACAATGTCACAGACCGATTTTGAAGGAGGCTATTTTTGGAGGTCATGCCATACGGGCGCTCATTAGGCGCTTATGAGACGCTTAGTGGACGATTACTTGGTAATGGATGGGCAAGGCTTCCAGAAGGTTCATGACTTTTCTACACTCTTATGTCTTGTAAATATATACATACTTTAGAGTAGTGATGAATAACTCTAGAATAGTGGGAGAACATTCTAGGAATAGTATAGGATGGTAAGGAATTATAAGAAGGCTTGTAAATATTTAAAGAGTGTTCTAGATAGTGAATGTATACCGTAGGATAGAGCGTATCTCCACCGTCTGTTGAGGAGGTGGACTAGTATAAAAAGCCAAGGTCACACTTGACCAAGGTATCCTAGACAACCGAAGACATCCTTGTACTAAGCTTTCATTTTGCACAATGACCAATGGCAAATCTTCATTTCTCTTTAATGTTCCATAAA